>JBAJNP010003992.1:0-35921 GCA_036877545.1 Yasuhikotakia modesta
AAAAAGTCACTGAATTCATGTCACATAATAATTTAATACTTAATAATAGACAGAAATATAATGCTTATTTTCATTACATACAATATGTTTCTCTCTTGATGTTCAGGTGATGCATGGCCCAGATATTTCTGTATAAGATAAATATTCATATTTCCCAGAGGTTTCTGGTGTAACCGCTCTTTTCTGGTTTCCCTCATGAATCAGGACATTATGATGCGAGAGCGCGAGTTCTGATTCGACACGTCAGCTGTCTGCTGCGCGTCACACAGAAGCAGCTGGAGGATTTTGAAGAGACACTCGGAGAGAAATTGAGAGAAGCGGAGGAGGAGAGCGAGTGAGTGAAAGTTCCTTCTTTTCTCAGCTGCTTCTCAAACCCTTGATGCGTTTTATGAAGGTTCTTAACATGTTGTCTTAGAAACGTCTGGGTCATTGAGTTGAAGCTTGTTTTTTTATTTCGATCTATTAAGTTATTCAGAAATGTTAAAATGTAACTCTTTTCTTTGATAAACCTGGGTTTAGTTTTTAAATTAAAAGTAATTTGAATGGTTTTTACAGAGATCAAAAATGTTTTGGTCATAAATGTTGAGTGATTGTGAAAAGGTCTTATTAAATGAATTTCTTTGTATAAATTAAATTCTTGCTTAAAAACACTTACAGCAGTCTGGCACAATCTTTTGTTTATCTTTAATAAAAGTATTTAATATAATATTTATACCAAAGTCAGTGTGGTGTAACACTCTGAAAGCCATTAAACAGGAACTTTGGCTAACCCCAAAAAACAAAACAAAGGTTTGTTAAACTTAACAACTTACTGGAAAATATTTTAACATTTTCTTATTTGTATGAAACCAAGAAAAATACAAAGACCATGTTTTTCAGGAAAATGGCACTTATGTTTTGTAAGAGGTTGTTTAGAGGTTTCACTGTCATTCTGTGAATTTCTCAGACATTCACTGTCATTGGACCACTGGATGCTGTTTTTTATTGGGTGAATTATTGACAAAAGATTATTTTAACAAAACTCACTCTAAGCTGTTTGCAAATTCAAAAGAATTAAAATATTCAGAAAATATTCTGAAAAATTGGGACACAATAAATACCTTTACAATGTTGTTGTGAAGTCAATTGGAAATGCATTTTAAAAATAGTTTTGAATGTGTATTTTAAAGTGTTCAGCTGTATGTTTCAAACTTCATAAGGTCAGGGTTTTATTTCCGACCTGTGATTTCACAGAATTCTGTTCACGGTAAATAAAAATATTCACTTTCTGTCAACAGAGAAGAATCTTCCAGAAGGCAAAAGAGGGAAAGAGGTCGCAAGCTGCGGCGCTATCTTCTGATTGGTCTTGCCACTGTGGGTGGAGGGACAGTGATTGGTGAGTCCAAGTTTTAATCTGCTTTGGTCTGTAGGTTGTAAGTCAAGTTTTGAGACACTTATTTTAGAGTATTACAATGCTTGTTGTGTATCATTTTTAATAATTATATCACCCTGATTTTCCATAGTGAGTCCACCCCCCTGAAGCACTAATTTAGCATCACTAGTAACATTAAGAATTGAGTAAAAATTGTCATTAATAAAATGCTTCACTTTGTATGGATTTTTTTGAGTATAAAATCCATGTAAAATGTTTTAATTCATTATTACAGATTTGTTATGATTCTCCCATACATGTTTATGTCAACTGAGAAATAATATAGCTATTACATAACAACAGCTGCCGCCAGCAGAATCTGTCTGCTGTATATATTCTGTATGGGTGTATTACGTTAGCCGTGACTGTTCTTGATCCGGGCTGATGAACTTTGTTTGGTTCCTGTCAGGTGTGACGGGGGGGCTGGCAGCCCCTCTGGTGGCCGCTGGGGCTGGTGCGGTGCTGGGAGCCGGTGGGGCGGCTGCATTAGGATCAGCCACGGGTATTGCCATTATGGCTTCCTTGTTTGGGGCTGCCGGTGCTGGTTTAACAGGTAAACGTGTTTTTGTGTGTGTGTGTGTGTGTCTGTGTGTGTGTCTATAGAATACATACATTTATACATATTACTGTGTCTGAGTGTTAATGAATATGAGATCTTACTAAAGAATTTTGACCTTGAAATCTTCCTGTTTTGAAGAGCAATTCATGTGTTAAATTAGCTAGTTAAGGAGATCAATCTGCAGGGTTGCAGTTGTTATTTAACATGAACCGATCTCAAGGTTAAACACAGCACTATAATTTGACTGTACAGGTATATATTTATGATCCCTGCAGATGACTGTCTGTAGTGCTGTATTAACGTATAAACTCAAGGTATATAAACTTGTTTCATTCAGGCTATAAAATGAACAAGCGTGTCGGCGCTATAGAAGAGTTCGAGTTTCTGCCGTTAACTTTTGGAAAGCGTCTTCATGTTACCATAGCTGTGACCGGCTGGCTCTGCACTGGCAAATACAGTATGTTGTTTAGTATTGCTCATAGCCGCACACTCACCCATGAAATGTTAGCGCTCTCACGGGTCTGATTCTGGCTCTGTCCAGGCTCATTTCAGGCTCCCTGGTCCAGTCTGGGAGCGTGTGGTGAGCAGTACTGTCTGAAATGGGAATCTCGATACTTGGACCTGGGCTGTATTCTGGATTCATTATGGGATGGACTTGTCAGTGTCGTGGCTCAGGAAGCGCTCAAATACACGGTGCTCTCCGGTATGTCTGCTTTACTGGAACCCTTGTTAGTGAAGATATTTGTGTAAACAATCATTTTCTACATTTATTTTGCTGTGTGTTGCCTGAACAGAACAAAATCACCCGTGACAATTTTGGTAACAGGGTTGCAAAATTGCAAACCTCACGTAATAAACATAAAAATGTGTGATTTAGTTTGGCCCCCTAAAGCTGATTTTATAGTTGTTTTAACCCCATTACTGTATATCTGGTCCATTTTCAGGCATAGTAACGGCTCTAATGTGGCCGGCGTCTCTGCTGGCTGTAGCCAGTGTGATCGACAACCCTTGGGGCGTGTGCTTGAGTCGCTCGGCTGCGGTGGGCAAACATCTTGCCCAGGTTCTGAGGAGCAGACAGCAGGTCAGAGTCCTGCCAGAAGATGCCTTCTTCTGAATTTCTCTCCTTTTGATTCAGTATGATTTGAAATTACTAATTAAGTTTCTTTCATTCTTTGCACAGGGAAAGCGACCTGTCAGTCTGATTGGGTTTAGCCTGGGAGCGCGTGTCATCTTCTTCTGTCTGGAAGAACTCGCTAATGATCAAGGTTCTCGGCACGTTCTTTATCAGTTCTTTCCCTCAGAAATGTCAGAACGAGAGACACTCTGAAGTTCTGGATTCTTGTTCAGTCCGTGTAATAAAGGAAATGTGAGAAGTGTGAGGCTGTAAATGAGAATCTGATGGTGTGCAGACGTCTGAAGGACTTTTGTCTCTTATTATCGAGCAGGTAGTGAAGGTGTGGTAGAAGATGTGGTTCTGCTGGGCGCCCCGGTGGATGGATCGGAGAAAGCTTGGCGGAGGCTGTCCAGGGTCGTGGCTGGGAAGATTGTGAATGGATATTGCAGGTTAGATATCCCAAATATCAGTAGTTTATTAGCGGCGTTTGCTAAGATATGGCATTTATGTTCATGTTTAGGGTTAGAGAGTTGAACCAGGAGTTATAAACTACTGTGTAACTCATTCGTTCGTGACACCTCAGATCACATGACTTGTTGCAATTTATTCTCTTCCTTTTTTAAATGGTTTCCTTGACAACTTATAAAGATTAAATGGGTGAAAACATTTTGTAGATTTACATTGAATGTAATCATATCTGGACCTGAATATTATAACATCATAAATAAAACTGAATATCTGAATAGAACCAGGCAAAATAATTTAATTTGCTGTCTTTATATGGTGGAATTGAATTATTATTGAAGCTTTGCAAATTCGAAATATTAACAGAGCTACTAGTCCTAAAGCCTAGCAGAAGATGACTAAAACATAATGTATAGCTGTACATTTTTTCTTATAAATAAACTAAATGTATTGACTGATATAAACTAAATAAATACCTTTTTTATGATGAACTGTCAAATCTGCAAAATATTAACGGCTGTAGTTAATTTGTTTATAAGTTCGTTAAATACCATTGTTGCTTTAATACCATTGTTGCTTTGTTTAGAGGTGACTGGCTTCTTGGATACCTCTATAGAAGTTCATCCGTCCAACTGTCTGTTGCTGGACTGCAGCCAATCAGTTCGCAAGACCGCAAAATAATAAATGTGGACCTTTCATCAGTGGTAAGTCAATGCAAGTTAGTCTTTGTATCCTGAGTAGTTGTTCTTAACTGTTTTGAGATCAATGCAGGCAAAGTTTGACGGCAAGAACTTTTCACCACAATTTCATGATCACAGAATCAGTTTAATTTTCATCTGAAGTCATATGAAGTCATTTTGATGGAAAAAGAGATTTACATCATTTTGCAGACCCCTCCCCCTCCGAAAACAAAGGGCATTGTTAAATTGTCACCCACAAACGGCTGTAATTATCATAATTACTGTGCCAACAAGATCTGTGTGAGTGTTGTTCCAGTGTATGAATGCACATATGAAAATCAGACCTAAAAAAATATAATTTTAGGCAACTTGAATATGAAAAGATCAGGGCGCCTATATTTAAAACGATCCATTCATAAAAACACAGAGCAGGAACACAAATGATGACATTCGGTCATTGAAGGTATTGTGTGTGGAGTTTTTTAGTACTGAATACTTTCTGACCTTCATAGGTGAAAGGACATCTGGACTACATGCGTCAGATGGACACAATTCTAGTGGCAGTGGGGGTCCCTACCAGGGAAGAAACTGGAGCCAGGGGCAGCCAACAGTTGATCAACTCATCTGTGGAAAAGCCGAACACTTCAGAGTCTGCGCCAGATGATCAGAGCGGAGTCAAGGAGGAACCGTCTGTTGACACTTCAAACAGAGATGCCTCCAACCCAACGGAGACCAGTTTGAGTGAAAGCACAAAGCTGACTGAAGAAAAGGGGCGGGGCAGGAGGACGGACTCCGAGAATGGCTGGGATATTCCCGATATATCAGACTTGCTAGACTCCTTTAACGACTGTGATGGCACCTCCGACCCCTGTCAGAAAATCGATCTCCCGCCGCACGCCCTGGGAGATGAAGATCATTTCCATCCATCACAAAACCAGAGCAGAGAGGATAAAGAGAGCGATACGAACTCTGAGCTCACATCCTGGGATTGGGAAGAGACACACTGGACAACTGAACATTTAAACACAAACTGTACACGAGACACTGAACCACAGGACCAAGTCGCCAATGGCAAACCTGCTTGTTCTGAGCCGAGAGAGATGACATCATAACATTTCCATGTTTTTCAATTTACAGAATGTGAGTTGGGTCTAGATGCTAAACCTTGCTCTGTGAAACTCTTGTAAGAGGCATTTTGCTGCTGCCTAGATTGGGACAAAAACGGGTTTGCTGTGAGGCTATAAATCAATCCAGTGTTGCTTGCAAATCTTACAAGACATTTTAAAATACAAGGGCTACCATCTAGATTCATAGCAGAATAAAGACTTAAAAGAAGAAATGAGATGCAACTAACTGGAACCTTGAATTTTTAAAAAAATCTGGAGTTGTCTATTTAATTTTTATTTCTGATTAATAAGTTAAGTTTCTAAGCACTGCAAAATGTAATTTAAAGCTTGTTGTGAGAAACAGTTCTGTGAAAACGATCAGTATTGTGTATATGCTGTTACCTTCCTCATTATGAGTGATTTGTTTTGTGATTAAGACATGAATTACAAATCCACTTGACATTGTGTGAGGTATTAGTGCGATTTCTTTCGCTCTCGTCTGCTTCGTACATCTGTTGTTTTGGTTGTTATGGTAATGAATGAAGCCGGAGGAGTGTTGAATCTGTTTTAGACGTACAGTCTCCACGATTCGGCTCAAGGAAAGATACAGTCTCTGTCTTGGCTTGGATGCGACTACAGTATATAAAATCTTAACACTGTTACCATTGATTTTTTTAGCACATTATGTCTTTAGCACATTTTTTGATAAGTCTATAATTATCAGTCATACATTATCTCCCCGTTCTCAGATTGCATTTTCCCGCTGTCATTTTCTCTGGCGTTTTAGTCATCCAATGTATCGACCTGGTTGGGCAGCAACAGAGGCAGGTCGATTCTGGCTTGTTCTGCATCAAGGAGGTTAACGGCATCCGTAGCCGTGGCGGGCATCTGCGGTTGGTCGGACCCGAGGGAGGGGGGTTCCGAGGGCAGTTGAGGCTCCCCTGAGTTGCGTAGCGAAAGGGAAAGGGGCGGAGATGGCCTCCGTGGGGCGTGAGAAGAACAACAGGGCAGAAGTCTTGCCAATGCCCTCTTGAAGTCCCTCATGAACAGAGGGTATATAATCGGGTTCATGGTGCTGTTACAGTAGCCCAACCAGGTGATGGCATCGAAAAGGGAGGGTGGTACACACTCGCACACCGCCTAAATACACAGAGGAAAAGGTTTTAGAACAACATCAATACTCAGAGCAGCCAAGGCAAGGGAGGAAAAGGTCAGAGATATCTAGTTCATTGGAAGAGGAGGGTGAGATGCCACGGATTATAAAAGGAAGAGTAGGAGAAAGAGATGGAGTGCTATTCACACACCATATTGTGTGTGAAGGAGGGATGGAAACAGGCTTGCCCAGTAGCTCGATATCTCAGCAAAGTGAAGGACACAGATGGAGGATGAGTTTGGTGAAAGCTTGACAGCAGAATAGGAAATATTTCATTAAAGACAAATCTTTTTGGTTCACCTCAGTTAACGTGCTACACAGGTCCTTTTAAAGGCTAGAGAGCTTTAAGTTCAAAGTAATATTCAACAGCGTTTTCGCACTCTGTGTAAATGTGTAAAATGTTTCCTAAAAGTGTTTAGTGGACCGACCTGTGCCATGTTGGTGATAAAAAATGGGAGCCATGCGCTGAAGAATAGTCCCAGGAGCACCCCAAGCGTGAGACTGGCTTTCAGCGCTCTCTTTCTCTGCCTGTGTGCCAGTCTGCGCTCGCTGTTCACCGACAACTGAGAGATAAAGAGACAGATATATTCATCAGGGCTTCACTCATTTGCTTGCTGTGAGGGGGTAGTAATGTTACCTTGGCCCGGAGTAATTATTTGTCTTTCCTTGTCTTGAAATGAAAGACAGTGGCAGTACTTTAAAAGGTCTTTTATATTCTGCAGAACATTTTTACCTCCCCACCTCCTTGTCTTCAAATGGCTTATTACACTTTGACACCCTTGTCTAGTCCTGCATGGCTTTCTGTTTCAGGCTTTAAAATTTAATCTTTCCTCATGCAACCTCCAAAATTATAGCCTGTTGGTAAGAGCAGCAGGACTAACTGAAGTTTGGGGTGTTGAGGTAAGTTTAAAAACAATTTTCACATCAAAATTTTAAAATAATATAAGCAAAAGTTATTATTTCCATGTGAATCTATTAACAGTACTTTTGTTTCCCCCTTAGATGTCACCATCAGTTTATTTGCCACTACACTGAAAACATCTCACCTGGGCTTGTCGTAGCACAGGTGGGTCATGATGGCTGTAGTCATCTCCGTCCTGGATGGCGTGACCTGGTGAAGGGGGCCGAGATGGTTCGCCGGGTGAGTGGTGCGGATACTGAGGGTGAGTGAGGGCTTCCACCTGGCGCGCCTGTCTTCTGGCCGCCAACAAGATTCGGCAGTAGGTGAAACAGATGGCTGTGGAGGGCAAGAAGAAGGTGAGAAAGGTTGCCACGAGGGCAAAGGGAAGAGTCACCCGCAGGCGGCACTGCATGGATGGCGTCCCTGAAGTGGAAAGCTGGAAGTACGAAGAGAGGTAGAAGGATGTTGACCTCGGGACGGTGTTGTTGGCAGAATTGTGTTCGGTAAGATCTTGGGCACGTCCCAGACTATGCCAGTCCATCTTGATCGGCAGGAAGGAAGTGAGGGCTGCCAAACCCCAAGCCCCGCCCACAAGCAGCAAAGCACGGGGCGGGGTCATGTGTTGTTTGTATCGTAGCGGAGAGATGATGAGGAGGTAGCGGTCCAGACTGATGACGCACAAATTGAGGATGGAAGCACTACAGCACATCACATCAAAACACAGCCAGACGGGGCAAAACCTGGGCGCCAGCACCCACGTCCCACACAACACGTTGAGCATAGCAGGGGGCATCACCACCAGAGCCACCATCAAGTCTGACAAGAAGAGGGACACCAGGAAACAATTGGAGGTGCAGCGCAGTGATCGGTGTGCAAACACCAGGGCGATCAACAAAATGTTCCCGCAAGCTGTCACCAGAATTATGAAGATCAGCATGACTGCGAGAAGCCATGGACCACTGCCACCAATGCTCCAACCATCGGAGAACGTGCTGCTGTCGTTGAAGCTCCTGTGAATGTTGGGGTCCACACCTGACGCTGCTTCTACTCGAGGGACTTGCGAGCCACTCATCATTGGAGAGTTGAGTGCAACTGTGTGAGCTTCCTCCGGTCTCAGTGGAGCAAACACACATCCGGTGTTTTTCAGGTACATGGAGAATGTGATGGGAGTGAATGAGAAATTGTTGGTCCGAGGGTCACCTCACTGGAATCTGATGAAGGCTACAGAAAAGATCAACACGTCCCATTTACAGTAATCTTTTCCATCTTTCCCCTGGCAAGGTTTATCTTACCGCCATTCTGTGCCTCTTTCATATCAGTGCAGTGATGATATGCAGTTACCATCAGTCCGTTTGTTAACGTGAGATGAGCGGAGCAAAAAAATTACACATTTCCTTGTCAATAGTCTGGCTTCTTCTATGCTTAGCATCAGTATGAGCAATTCTGTGCCTGTCAGAGTATTTCAAAGCTGTGTGTCATGATGACACTCTTTGGGGGAGGGCAACTAAAGAGGTGGGCTTCGGTACGAGTGTGTGAGAGAAAGAGAGGGAGCAACACGAGAGCAAGGCTACGTATAGATATTTTTAGATGAGTGAATTACAAAACAAACTTATCTTGGTCTGGCTTTAACTGTTGAGGTAGATCTGTTTGCCTTTGCATTTTTATGAGCTTTGTGTTTTTGTTTCAGTAATTGTGTTGCAGGAATTTAGGCACTAGAGGTAAGCGTGTTGGCGTCTTTGCTGTTCCCCGCGCTCTCCTAATCCCTGTATCGTCCACTTCAGGACGCCTGAGGGATCTGTGTTCAGCCACTGGCCATCAAGCGTGTCTGAGCATTATGCACTTAATGCGACTTTATGCACATTCACAGCCAATCTTTGTTCTGAGTTAATTAAGGGAGGCAATTAGCATCAAAACGCTTATGCTAATTTGAGGCGGTATGTTAAAAATTTTGACTTGTAATTGCCTGACCAAATAACACGAATATAATTCAATTCACATTTATGTGTAAAACAGATTTTACAAAACATACTGTCTCAAAGCTGCTTTTTAGAAAACGAAGGTTGTATATTGTCAGACAAGTGTGTCATTGGAATTGATAATAGAATTTTACAGGTCATAAATGCAGATTATGTAGAGGGGTAATAATATGTGCATTTAAGCAGATGTAATTATCATCTGAAATGCTTGCAAAGGTTGCTGTCATCTCTACTGTGTCCACAGGTAACCTGAGGGCATGTGATGCTGGATCCATAATTATAATAATTATATAATTATATGACCTTTACTGTGAACATTTCTGTGTCATTACCCTTTCTATTATGTATGTATGTATGTATGTATGTAGTATGTTCTGTTTTATTCAGCATGAGGTCCGTCTATAAAGCACTTAAGCCCTTTATAAATGCTTGCCCTATTTTTGCATGCATTTCTGTCATTTTCAATCATTGCACAGCCCCCATAGAATACTATTGTAAATGCAAGCTTTTAAATATAAGTATGGAAATTGTCTTACGTGATCAATGTCATCAAGGATATCAAAGCTTAACTTGTATTTTTTTCTAGAATATTCCTTTAGGGATGTGAATGGGAAAATGTACTATTCTTGCTGTTTTGCAACTTAATAAATTTCAAGAAATTCAGGAAAATGGTTTTGTAATTGCTTTATTCCAAGACAAAAGAAAAGCTGACACAATTGAACCAAAACTAATTTACATTTGCAGTGTTGCCCGCATTAAAAATACCACGCCTGTAACAATTGTTCAGCATTTAGGTTTTATTATGTTTGGTGAAAAAAAAATGTTTACTATTGCCAGAAACAGCACAAAACAAGTGCAATTATAACAAAGCACATCCGAGCAAAACCTGCTTGTACTTCACCAGGGAAAATTGGTCACCATGCCAACATTACTTTGGACACGTTGCAGGTTGGAGCAGATTTTAGTTTGAAACAAAAAAAGCAAGTGCACCAGTTTGGCATGGCTTCTAAAAATTATTGCCTGGATCAAAAGGCTGATGACAGCGTGGGCTGTTATCACCGAGGGTCTAATAAACATACAGTTAACAGAACATGTTGCACAAAAAAGGGTCGCTGCTTAAAAATAACGTTATAATAACGCATTGAAACAATCATTAGCAAACGTTTCTTTTCAAATGTCCGTAACATTTTATTGAAAAACACTTGAGAACGTAGATATGACGTAGAAGAAGCCAACCAGTTTGCAACGCTACTGCTCCTGAAAAAAAACATCAATAACTGATCAATTATTAATGCATTGAAGAGCGTGATCTGTATTGCATTACAGATTTGAACCGTTTCATTTGATCACAAGAAAACACGACGGCCTCCTTTTGAAAGACAGCTTACAAACCTTAGCAACGTTACTGTGCAGCATATAATGCGACCTGAAGTCATTCTGGCAGTTTGAATAGCCCATGCCCAGGCCTAGTCCTGTACAAAATGCAATAGGTGATGTCCGACCTGCAAGAACACAAAACAGTCCCTTAATATAAAACCATTGATCTAGTGCCTTTGTGAATGTTAGTTTATAGACATTGACTGTAATATAATAAAACAGCTTTAGTGTCGCTTGGATCTCATAGCGCCCCCAGGTGCTGAACTGTTGACATTTAAAACACCAAAAATCGCAGTTTTTATAAATATTTTATATATAGTATGATAAGTATGATACGTATATAGTTATGTACAACTTGTCATAAACATTTACAATATAATAAATGATTATGACAGTAATTGGTTTGCGCGCGTAATGAACTTGTGCGTAAGTGACGTCACGAGAACAAAACCGGAAGAGACGCATGTGTGGACGATTCATTTAGTCAAAACTCTTATAAAATAATAAATATATATTTATTATATATATATATAATATTAATACATTTTCAAAAGCGTTAAACACATATTGTCATATTGTCACACATATTGCACAGAAGAGCACCAGAGGCCGCAATGGGAACATGAAGCAGCAATTTTCCAAAGACAGCTGACAACAATTTATGACCCTTAAAGTCCATGTTACTTTCTTCAGTGGAAACTGAGCGTCTTGAATGGACACAAAGACACTTTAAAAAGTTAAACAACGGGTTTCTGAAGCGCAAGAGGCATCAACTCTTTGCAAGGCAAAGCAGGTGAGAAATACATTATAACTGAACCCACAAAAACCATGATATCATGTCATCTGTTCAATATCATATGTGTGTAAATACACAAAGAAACACTTATAAGAAACACTTATAAGAAACACTTATAAGAAACACTTATAAGTACTGTACTTACGTTTGAAGAAAACAACAGACAACACTATTCCCATACCCACACCTGTGCCTACAGGTGAACAAAACATAATATTATTATTACTTTATATCAGGATCAAACACATTAAACATACACGTTTATTCACACTGTTATTTTGAGACACAGCTAGTGAACGTTGCTAGTATTGAAATAATCTTTTATACTGTAAAATGCAAAATGAACTAATTCACCGATCAGCCACCAGCCTTTAAAAAAGCATGTAGTCAGTAATGTCATAAGATCTCTATCTATCTATCTATCTATCTATCTATCTATCTATCTATCTATCTATCTATCTATCTATCTATCTATCATCATCTAGCTTTGTGTGTGCGCGCGTGCGCGTGCGCGCAAATATCGGAACTGAATGAACACATTCATATACAGAGAATACAGTAAAGTTGCCGACCTTGTACAAACCTTAGTACCGTATCGTTTGGTTTAAACAGCAATTCTGGGCTTAATAGTAAATAGCTGCGGCCAATGTTGCCCAAAAATGATGTTTAGGTGGGTATCTCATTGGGTTTTGACACACTACCAGTGTGCGCATACAGTGACCTGCGCGCCCTACACAGACGTGACCAACGTGTCCATAATGTGGACAGATGAAAATGAGCTCTTACCGATTTTAACAGCGCAGTCTGCGAGACAGCGGTCCCATTTCTGCCCGATCTCCTTCTCAGACATGATGTTTAACGCGATGACAAGCAACAGTCGTGTAAATGACTTTGGGTTGAAGGCTGTAGTATGCAGTATGCTTCGCCCACAGCAGACGAGCATGTAGACAATGTCGAGTGCGCAGCCTGCTGGACAGGCGGTCCCATCAACTCAACTTTAAACCTTAGACCGAAGTACACAATTGTTTATTTCCCATTTCCTCTTTATTATAGCACCTTGTTTATTTTGTGTTGTTTATTTTGTTAAATACAGTAATAGTTATTAAATACTTTAAAAAATGAAAGTGAAAATTGTTTCAATTGTAACAATTAATGAATAATAATAAATATACCCACTACTTTGCTTAAGCTAACAGTGACCTCCATAATGTTAATATGTCCTTTGTTATATATTAATAATATAGTACAGTACAGTTTTATAGATTCGATACAAACTTTTATAAGCAGTCATTTTGGACATTAAAAACCATGGCTGTGGTTTTAAGTCGTAATACTGCAATTGAAAACACCTTTGAACTTTAATATTTCTATTTTATTGTACATATTGTATGATACAAAAGAACTGTGATGCATACGATTGCTTTCCTGAGATGAAACACAACAATTTACAATAGAAAGACTGGCGAACATCAAGGCAACTGTAAAAGGATTCTGATCACAACGTTGCACATATCAGTCACAATATTATCACAGCACACTGTTTAAAGATGCAATACTGCTAAAACATACCACTTTAATATTTAAACTGTGCAGAGGTTATAATGTTTTCACGTTTAAATCTAAACCATGTTCTAGTCTAATCAGATTGTGTCTATAGAATATATACAGACCTGCTGAAGGCAAGGCTAAGAATCAGTTAAAGCTAAAAATCTAAATGCAAAATGAAAATAACTTTGTAATCTATCTGTGCACAGAAATAGAGGCATACTCTAACAACACACATTTACCTAACGTTAATATCTTTAATAATATCTAATATCTTTCCTGAACATACAGTTAAGTAATAACGCACAAGTGCACCACTGGGCGGCAGGAAGTTAAACCGCTGCCAGTCACCAGGTCACCTGACATAGACGTATTATACAAACTGCACTCAGTCATATAAAACAAGTGACATTTCTTGTATTAGAACGCTGAATCTATTTCTCCGGGCTCTTGGGTCTTGGCATCTCTGGTGGGTGGGTCTCTTCTCTTTGGGGTCTCACAGACGTGTTGCTAATCGACAAGAGACCCCTAAGTTCCTTGTTTTCAATCTGTCAACAAATAAATGAGAAGTTTAATGGATTAAATTCAATAACAGTTTCATTTAAATCTACTATAAAGACTTAAGACGTCAAAAGAGCAGCAGTTAGTTAACAGTACCAGAAATTTTCCTGAGTGAAAATAAATGAATTACTTCAAGTTGTGCCAGTCTCTCTTTAACAGAGCAGTAGTGTTGGTCATCCATCTGTACAGCTTGGCGCATAACTTGACCCATTTCACAGATTCGCTCCAGTTGGCTTTGTACCTCCTGATAAACAAGACAGCTTTAGGTCAATTTCATTGGCTAATTTAAACAAGTAAATAAACATGTCTTCTCATAGCCTAGATACATGGAATTAACTGCCCTGGCAGCCATTTTATGGCCCAGAGAAGTAATTTGTATCATTCTGTACCAAAATCATGTTTATTAAAAGAAAGCAATGAGAGGTTTCGCACCTTTGCGTGATCCTGGTGAAGGCTGAGAACAGGTTTGGTGTCCAACTCCTTCTTCTCTATCATCATCTGAAGCATCTGCTTCCGGTACCGGCCCATGATCAACTCCAAAGCGTACTGATGTTCCTCCAGAGAGAGCCACAGTTCTGTGGAAAAATGTTGATGTAGATATTAGGAACCTCGCTGCAATTTAAAATACTTGCCAGAAAGTCAGTTCTCTTACCTCGGTTCTCCTGCTGAAGTTCTTTGATTTGGGTGTTCTCTTGGGTCAGCAGAACATGGGGTTTGTATCTGGACATCTCCTGATATTGTGTGCTTTCCTCCACGTGCTTAACACAGGACACATATAACGTCATATGAAGGGTGCATAACTTATGTGGCCTAATTTTTATTCAACACACATTTGTTAACCTGAAGTATTGATCAAGGGCAGAGACAACTCATTAATCTTATCTTAAGTTCGAACCCACACTGTTTGGTTCACCAGCTCTTTAACCACATTGCACACCACGAATAGTGCATCTAGCCCGTGCAATACATGCACGCGACGGTAATTCCTCCGCACACCCTCACAGGTCAGATATGCGTAAAGGGGGAATGTGAGATATGATATCATGCCTTGTCAGGGATGGCGTTTCCCACCACCTTAATGCTGTGGATCTTCTGACTCAACGCGCTCGACTGCTCGATTAGCGTCTCTGCCGCCGTGTCGTGCTCCATCAGCCGATCCAACAGCGTGCGAGCGTCGCCCAGCACCTTCTCCAGCGTGCAGGACATCCCTAGTTAGTGAAGATAGTCAGCGAGTCACCTCCAAAACAAGTGTGAACTACCCCACTGGCTTTAAGGAGCGCGATGCATGACGCGATTAAAATCTGGCAAAATTACTAGTTGGCATCGAAACACGGGTAAAACCAACACGATTGAAATAACTAATAAGATAAGCAATGGAAAACGCAACTATTTGTCAAACGGAGAACTTCCTGTACTTGTTAACGTCGATGGCCGCGTTAACGTTTCGAGAAACGTGGTTTCAAAATAAAGGCTCGTTTCAAAATAAAAGTCATTTGTGCTGGAAAAGTGGAAATATGGCACAAGGTTATTTATTAGCATTATGATGCTACTAGAAGTTGTACAGAATTATATCTTATGTGTATGTAATGCATAGATTAACTTGCACAGATTAATACAACAATGCATTAATTGCATAGATTAATACAACAATGCATTAAATGCATAGATTAATACAACAATGCATTAAATGCATAGATTAATACAACAATGCATTAAATGCATAGATTAATACAACAATGCATAAAATGCATAGATTAATACAACAATGCATTAAATGCATAGATTCATACAACAATGCATAAAATGCATGGATTAATACAACAATGTTTGTAATTACAATTATTTTAGGACATAAAAATAACAATTGAGTGCATTATCTCACAGCAGCTGTCTCAGATGTGTGTTAAGGTATGAGTGAGAATATATACAAAAAGAAAAATTATGATGATTATTTAAAGTAAAAAAAGTCAAATGAATGGCAATAATTTGTTTCACAACTGAAAGTTTATCAATGGGAAAATATACCTGTTATATATTGTTATATCTATGATAAATACATGTTATATACTTATATGATTTATTAATATAATTATGAAAAATGTCAATATATGTATTCGGCATTAGAAGTGTGTTTTTGTTTGGTTATGTAACAAAGTAGACGCTGCAGAAATAAAATGTCTAAATAACCACAAGGGGGCGACTAAAGAACACAAGTAAAGGATTTTTGAAGAAGGATTTTGAAGCTAATCTAAGTCTCCTCAGGTCATGGACCCACTTGTTTCTCATCCTTTGTTTGTAATTGATCTCTGTCTGATCTTGTGTTTGACGTCTGCATCAGATGCCACCACAAATGCCAGGGTTCAGTGTTAGCGCCACTGGCTGCAGTGCCCACACACACACACACACACACACACACACACACACACACACACACACACAGAGGGAATGATTCATGGAGACAAAGGAAGTGGGGGTGTTTATTAAAGGGAATTTGCAGTAATACAGATTTTCTTAGGAGCTCTGCCAAATCGTGTCACCCAAAATCAAAACAAAAGCAGGAAAGTCAGTTTCTGACTGCATTGCCTGCAGTACGTATGACATCATCGTATGTATGACTGCTTTGGGCCCCGGTTCTGGGCTGATGAACCGGGTGGAACGCCTGAGGTTCATTAGCGAGTAGAACCTCTCAGAACGTTCCAGCATCTCAGCAGGAGGGAATCTGTGTGAGGTAGACTTTCATCTCCATTGTCTGGCCAATCAGAATCATCTTCTGCGCCCAGAGAATAGATTCAGTCATCAAACAAATCCACACATTTCATGCCAACATGGACAAAAACAGTCTGTTTATTTCTGAGGTGCTTGTTATCTAAAGAATAGGTGGATGTTGTCACGAAGCTAACTTTGAATATAAAAATCACATTTCTGAGGACATTCCAGCTCTAGAACATTCCTCTACCATTACAGCTCTAGAACATTTATAAAGCAGGCTGGAATCCAGCAATGTTGCAGTGACTTTTCTGGACTTTTTACAGACTAACAAAAGTATAAAAACTATAAAATAGTATAAAACTATACCCTGCACACCTTTTTAAAGAGTCAAAGTTGTCCTCACATGACAGCAGACTTAAACTCTAGACTCAAACTTCCAGGAAATTTCTGCTATAAACTGTGTAAAATGAAATTTCACTTTCTGAGACCCTAATATCTTAACAGAGACTCTACATTTTAAGCACTACATTTTGCTTTGTATTGGTGTGTTTTCGGGCATATCTCTGAGTAAATACATGCCATTATTTAATATATGTGTATTATGGTTTATCTACATTCATCATAGTTTTTAAGTACTTGTTTTCTGCCAGTGAATACTGTTTCAAGAAATTTCCATATGTTTGGGGCTATAATAATTATTACAGTATTTAAAAATGTATGGTAATACAAAATAATAGCATAGTCAGCCAACTAAACAATGATTTATTTGTAATTATAAACACACATGCTGGTATTACCGTAATATATCTTAGTACAGTACAGTACAGTACAGTGAGTGTGAACAATACTGTTCTCTTTACTGTCGATTTCTCGTCCACCTATGGTCTCACCTTCCCCCCATCTGAACTCTTTGATCTGCTCTCCTCTTCTGGGAGTTTTTGAAGATAAAACCGATAATCGCACACAAAACCACCAAGAACACTGGTGTGAGAGACGAGAACATCACCATGACTGAAGTGAGTTTGACTCTTGAGTTTTACGTAAAGGGAGGGGCTTATTTGTGCAGTTAATGTTCAAACAGCTTTTGAACACACACACATAAAAACACACACACACACACACACACACACACACACAAAGCTTATGTTGAGTCTCTAAGTGAGCTCACAAAGGATTATGGGTAAGCATCTAATATGTGTTTATGGGGCACTATTGTCTCATTTAGGCTCATACGCTCAACATAAACATAAACCAACTCAAGATGTTTCTTATAAAACACAGTAGTTTCATCATGGATTTATTACATTTTCAAACATTTGGAAAATGAAAGAAAATGTAATTCAGCACATAAATATAAAAAAGTCATTTCCACGTCTTTAGACAGAAAACAGAATTATATTTTCTATATTTTCATAATATATTGTATATGCATTATATTTTCTTCACTAAATGAAAAATAAGCACAGTATTCCAGCCACTGTACCACAGCCATGACATTTTAAAATCAATTTAATTGTGAAATCCTCTCTCTCTCTCTAATCTCCGTATCACTGTGTGTTCATATTTGAGCTCAAATGACAAGCTCAAAGTTAATTTCATGAGCATAATAGCGGATAAAAATATCTTTTCTCCTGTGTTTTTCAGAAGGTTTCTACAGTGTCCTGTATAACCAACACGAATTTGATTTACTGTGCTGTTATTATAATGATTATAATTTCATGCGTAAACAATAAAAAGCTTTTCTTATGTAGCCATCATTGACATTTATATTTAATTGCTTATAAATCAATTTTCTCATAAAGGAAAGTTATTTTTTGTTTACTGCATTAGTTGTGGTACTGCATTAGACGGTGTTGCTTTGTTCGGATCGTATAAGTCAGCCCATCTGTGTCACTGTGTGATGTTTTTCTCACAGACATTAAATAAACAAAACAGATGGCTGTCTGGAACTGTACTCTACACACACACACATTTAAAAGTGCACATTTGTTTAAGTCAAGCCCTGATTTCAGAGCAGTTAATCTGCTTTACAATAGCACCTGTAAGTACACAATCCTGCACAGCATATCTGACCTGAATCAGATATGAATCAGATCAAACAATAAACCCACATAGGGTTTTGCCTATATTTATATAATATACATATGTATACATGCATATATAGAGACTTACATATACATATGCATGCATAGTATAGACAGCTTCAGTTCCATATTGCTTATTTTATGGACAAATTAAATGAAAGCCTTGGATGCCATGAATGCAATCGTTCCCTTAAAATTACACCCAGCGTCAAATAACTCACTCATTTCCCTCTAGGGGATGCCGTCGGATATTCTGTGAAGGACAAAACATCCACACGGGACACAAATTGCACAAACTAACCCAACAAACATCATGACACATGGTAGAAATTTTGCAAAGAAAAATCTTTAATTAGTTGCATTTGGATGTAAGCACAGCTGGGCTACAAGTATTGCTAAACATGTAGGAAACACAATCCTGCAAACATTTATGACAAATATCCATAAGCTGTATGTATTTTAAACTGTGATAAACCAAACAACTCTGCAGTCACTGCAGACACTGCAGTCGTAGAGTCACAAAAAAATAGCCTGCCTCTAATATAAGCCCATCACTTACAAGTCTGAGTGATGGGCTTGTCTTAAAAACACCAGTAAAATATTCTACTAATAGTTGTATGGTAATGCACATGTGGTGCTGATGAAAGTAAAAGCTGCCGTGATGCTTACACACACAACGGACACTGCAGTCGTAGTAGCTCTGATAACAGCAGAGGTATTCCAGTACTTTATCGTCTCTGGAGACAACCTGCAGACTGTGTGTACCAGAGTGAATCAAATACAGTACACTCATACGTCAACTAAGCGATTACATGCGTGTATGTTCCTGGATAGCTTTTAGGCCTGAGGTTTCTGCACAGATCTGGGTCAGTGCTGGGCAGTTAAATATTAACCGATAAAACATGTATTTGGGTTCACTGCTCAGATCTATTAGCCACTGGCAGAAAAAAACCCTTTAGATGTAAAACGTTACTAGAGTGAAACAAAGTTCAATTTAAAGGTAGAACTGTCTTGTTTAGATCCTGACCATATTTTTTGGCATTACTTTTAACCCTTGAACATTTTAACCCTTTGATTCATATCAAGCAATAGATTTTTTGAATAGTTAATAAAGAGATGGTAGCAGACATTTTTAATGGTGTCCAAAACATCACTGCCCTGGTACATTAAAATTTAGGAACATTTTTTAAACGTTTAGCACTATTTTTTCTAATAAAAGTGACCAGACAGGTGACCTTAATTCTTAAAAATGATACGTCCTCTGTTATTTTTTGCCGTATAGCTTTTGTCTCCAGTTGTGACCGACTGCAGCAAAACGAGAATGAAAGACGTTCATTCATTATGAACGCCAACATTTAGCCTGTCCTGAAGAAATACTGAACGTACGAATGAATGAACGTTTTTCCTTGTGGTGCTTTTGGGAAAAGCAGAGAGGAATTAATAATTTATAAAACCATCACCATGTGCAGAGATGAAGGATGCGGAAAAACATACAAGCCTCGTGCTTTTAGGCAAACACGTTATATCACGTTATCTGTGTGTTTAGGGGGGATAAAATTAGGCCGTTTTAACAAGCTCACATCACAATATGATGCTATAATGTAAGAAGATGTAAGAAACACTGATTCACTTTCACGCCGTTTGAATGGATCGCGTTGCACATCTGGAGCGCGCGGAGCCGGGTCACGCGCTCAGGCCCGGGCGCGAGCGTCTGTCATTAGACATTCTCCTCACATGCACCTCACAGTCTCAATTATGCCTCTCATGAACGCGCCTGTGGAAAGTGGGTCAGGACATTTAAAGGGACAGCAATGCCATACGTTTGAGTTGTGTCTGTTTTCGTGTATTACATATTCATATGTATCATTTATATATTCATATGCATTCATATATTCATTAAAATGTATATACATAGATCACTGATATTGTATATGTATACTCTCACCTATTTGTCTGGCTGTCTACCAAATTCATTGAGAAACAGCATAGCATGTGTTGTACAAGACAGTCAATGCATGTGGGAGGAGTTTAAATATGTATTAGAATGGTCAATTCTTTCCAAATGCAGATGTTTTTTAACTCTAATATAAACCATAGGATGCAAATTTGTGAATTATGTATTTGTCACCATGTACAAATACATAATTCTATCTTACATAGACATTGTACATGTTTGGTTTTGTGGGTTAAAATCAAATAAAACACAAAAACAGTCCAGACGTTTTATTAAGTAGATATCACAAACGACCACACTTTACATACATTAAAAAAACAATACATCCAAACGCAGATATACAGTCAATAAAAATTGAGAAAAGTTGTGAATTGAGTTCTAATAACAGTAATACTTCAGGTATAAAAAAAAGTCGCTTAAACGATCCAAAACGTTCCTATCATGCTAATAAAACGCATGCATAAATAAAGCGTTTGTACACTGAGATATAGCTCTAACATTTTAGAAACAAAAGAACTATTAAGCAATAATTTAAAAGTTCCATAACCCTGCAAATTCTTCTCGGTGAGAAGAGTCAAGCACACACATGAAAATCCATATCAGTACTCGGAACCAGCTGACAGAACCTGTGATTGGACCGATGGTGACCACCGCTTCCAACAAGGTCTGTGACGCTACCGAATAAGTAGTGAGTTTTAGACCAGGAAGCGTACATGTTTTCTTTCTCTGCCTGCAAAACACCGTAGAGGTTTTTTTCACGCTGTAGAGGATTGTAATAGTTTTAACAGCACCATAATTTCCCCTGGATTCATTGATATACAACGTACGCCATCGGACACAAATCGGACCCGTGAAAATGACATCAATGACACAAAGAGAAAACGCAACAGAATTTACATGTATCAGTTTACTTCATAGTATGTTTGTTTTTACTATTTTGAATTTTTTGGCAGCCTCTAACTGAAACTGTTGAATGTGGAGAGTGACTGAAAATCTCAATTTTAACAAATTACATGATTTCAATAATGACAAAAAACTCTCATTCAGCTATTATTATCGTCATTGTTCATTACAGTACATCTTGTTAAAAACAGATCTGTAAGTAGTCAAGCAGCCCTTTTGTCTTCTAGAATCATTCAAAACTTAAGCCATGTTTAAAACAAAATGGATGCATACTCAATTCTGCAGTATACAGTATGTATACTATGTATAGTATGCATGTTTTCTGTAGAAACATTTGTCAAAATATATAGTGTACAATACAGCTGACTGCATGTTACACCATATCCCATGATAGCATACAGTACACTGCACAATAAGTAGTATGCTACCATTCCATTCAGAACGTAGCATTATTATTTATTGCCAGCACATCCCACCCAAAACCTTTAAAAAATAAGTATCATTAATTTAGCCACCAACGTTACGAAGAGAACGTTTCGAAATAATCAACAACGGTACCAAAACAAACGGTAGTTACACGATTGACTGATATGTACTCTGGTCAATTATATGACTTACAACTGAACACCAAACACTGTGCACCATACATGTGATCCTGGCCCTTGATGAAAGACTTCATATCCCATCATGCTCTTTGCTCAAGTTTAGTGTGGGGAAAAAGAAGAACGTTTAATCAGAAAAAGCTAGCCGGTTATTGGTGAATGTACTTGTGGTCTCGGATCAGATATTATATATCAGATAAAACAACAACTAAGGACCGTAATTAGACAAAAACTGTAACAGAAAAGGCAGTCAGTCACCCAAGACAAAAACTAATAAGATTGACTGATATGCATATATAATTAAATAAATAGCCTTGCATTCAGTTGTGGTCTCATAAAAACAGCTGTACTATTGCACCTGGTTACAAACCTTGTACTAATTTGCAGGGCCAGTAAGATGCACTGAAGTACTAAAGTTGTGGTTTAAACTATCCTGAGCAGCTACTGGGCTTGTTTAAGCGTCTCTGCATGTTTCATACTGTGCGGGATGAATTTTCACATTTTTAAGATTTATTGCCATTGTAAGACATGGCGTACCGCTAACTTTAGGTTTACTGAACAATGTTGAACGCACGTTGCTTTGAGGTCCTTGTATAATGAATTTTGGTTTATTAATTCCTGGTGAGAAATGCATTGTGGGATATAGAGTCCTTGAGGGTAGCGTGTTGTATGCTGTGAGGCTGAGCGACAGATTGTGGGACGTGTAGTCCAGGTAGCTGGATTGTCGTTGGCATGTTCAAGCACTTAAAAGCTTTTCTTCTGAGGAGCACTGAGTTTTCTCATTCCCCTTATTCTGCCAAGTAGCTCACGGACGAATTCCTGGTGTGGAAAGAATGACAGCAAATTATAATTGAGAATTGAGGTTGCGCGCACACACACACACACACACACACACTCTGTGATTAGATTGCAGAGGGTTATAATAAAGATGTGTGTGTGTGAGGGGCGATGCCTAACTTAACATGGCTTTACTTTGTGCTGTAGATATAATTTGGGGACATAATTATCCTAAAACATTTGCATTTGACTCTGAACAAACATTTAGCGATGTCCTCCAAAGAAAAGAATATTCTTAAAATAAATGTGCAATATTTATTATTAACTTTATCTGTAAACAGTCGACGGTACGTCCCAGTTTAGATCAAATAAGCGTGTGTGTCTGTGTGTGTGCATGTTTCTAGTATGTCGGTCAGTGGGTGAGTGTTATTGTGTTGGATAGATTCTTTAAGCACAATCTTTTTTTAGGTCAGTGGACTCATATGAACATTAGTAACATGTCCTGAAGTCACACACGTGTGTATGTGTGCGTGTGGACTAACTAGTACAGTATGAATTAAATAACAACATAGACTTTCTGTTTCTTCATCTGCAAACATGAGACAAAATGCTTCCTGGTTAGAAGCCAGAGATATGAGTTGGAATGTTCAATATTGTACAATGTTATCTATGTAGGAAGCTCACTATCAACAATCAGTATGTATTGTTGGAGTATATAACATGCATATTGACTTACATCAGTGGGCTTGTAGCAATCTGACAGCGATTCCTGGCAAAAACAGACAGATCATCAACAACTTCAGAATCAGAAACATTTACAAAATTATAAATAAAATACACACACACTTTCTCTCTCTCTCTCGCACACAAACACACACACACCTGTAGTTTTACTGCTCTCTCATCTTCACTGTTGACCTCCAACAGATCATCAATGTCAATCTCCACCTCTGGCATTTCCTCTTCCTGCAGGAACACACACACACTGTGCATTATATTATGAATTAAATAATATATAGATAGAAAAAAGCTGAGTTTTTCAGAGGGTTAACACACCAAGGTTAATCTGTAGGGTCATTAATCAGAAAACTGCACCAGTGTGATGACAGACACAAACACGCCGCTAAAAATACACTCCCCTCTTCAAAGGAGAGAGAGGGGGGCTATGTGCCATGTAGTAATCCCTTCTGAATGGTCTGTTTATTAAACGAGAAGTACAGCAATGAAATAATGCAATTATTGCACACACACTCACTCAGTGCACAAAGCATTATACAAAACTATATACTGATGTGTGTGTGTGTGTATGTGGGTAGGAAAGAAAATGGAAAATGTGATGAATAAACTGAGCGGAATGAATTTTGATCTCCTGTGTACTTTACAAGGAGAGATTTCATCAAAAAAATCTGTTGCAGACAGTGATGGATTTTCAAGCACGATGTAATCAAATTAAATCCAGCAACTGAGTGTCCCACTCTTATAGGGCGTAAACTGTCTGTAACCATTTCTATTTCTTTGCCCTATAAGAAAGAAATAGATTTTAAAAAACCACAAATGAGATCTTTTTAATATCTCAATTATTGCTCCTAGACAGCTAAAAATATTAAATGGAGAATTTTGTTTTAATCTCTTGGTTTGAGAATCTTTCTCTGAGGATAAAAAAATCTGTGTCTTCTCTGATGTCTTTCAGACAAGATCTCACAAAAAGTTTGAAACTGTGCCATGATTGGACAAGATCTTAGATCTGTGATCAAGCAGAATTTTAATGTGAGCTCAAACATTTCGCTTTACATTTTACATTTTTTTATCTGAGGTAAATAATGTTGATGTGCTGTACTCTTATCAACATGTTTCAAAACAAGTTCATGTCAGCGGCTATTAGCATTATACTGTAAATCTACTCACACAAACAGCCTAATGATCCAATCAGTGGCCTGGCTGCTGTTAAGATTAGCCAATCAGGTGCTTAAATATAACTGAATGTTTAAGCACATGATGTATTGGGTAATCTTGACAGTAGCCAGGAAACTGATTAGGATTAATATTCTAAGTTTCTAATCTCATCACGAGTTTATGTTCCCTCACTAGTGTCCTACAGCTGGAAGTGTGAGAGAAAGATAACAGCAACCAAACATACTAAACCCTATTAAGCTGTACAGCCACCAGATCAATCAAACTGACTGACAGAACATGTCCAATCAGTCACAGACTGATCTGAGATCTGTCAAGACACAGAGGTTAGCAGGCAGGGCTGTTTCTGGCTATTTTGGTACCTTATGCATAATTTCTAGGGGCATCTGAGGGACATTGGTCCTCAATTTGAATATTTTGTTAAGTTTAAATACTAAATATTAAGTTTAAATGCATCAATCTGGTGCATCTGAGAGCAAAATTAAGTGACTAGAAGGCTAGAATTCTAAGAAGACTTTTTTTCTATTTGCTCACTGATATTGAGCAAATCATGTTTGCACTAGTGGGTGAATGCAGTGGATATCAGAGCATGTGAGTACAGTAATATTTCCTGAAGTGTGGAGACTGTGTTTCCAAAGATTTATTTCTGCTCGCTCATCCCTGAATGGCATTTGTGTTGAGCTTGTTGGAGAATCTACAAATGAGCTGTAGCTGGAAACATGGGGTGAAAATATTGTTTTAATGAAGCTGAAACGCTTGCATATAATTGAATATTAAAAATGTATAAAGTTAAAACATAAAAGAAGTAGAAACTGAGTGAAATATTTTCTCATCTTTTTCAATAGAGACATGACATTTATACTAAAAAGGAATGTACAATATTAGAGCGTTTGAACGTTCATTGTTTTACTGGTAAGCGTTAGTGGCATACGAACGACGCGTTTGATTGGACCGTTGGCGATCATGGAAGATGTACCCCCCTCCACCAATCGGCGGTGCCCTGGGAGACCACCTAGTTTGTGCCTAGAGACGCCTCTATCTGCAGTCACGTCATTTCATTAGCTGCGTTTATACTGATGTTTCAGACACCAAACAGGAAGTGTCTGAGAGATATAACAGATCCACATTTAGAACTGTTATAAAACACCTGATATACACACATAATGGTCACCCTTTAGCTGAATGATGTCATTTGATCATTGGTGTTTAGCAACCACACACAGCTCACAGTTAAGCTAATAAATAGGCTGAACAGTTCTGGTATATAGTCAGCATTTGCTACTTGCTAAACTTGCTGTATGAATATTTTATCACTGTGAATATTGTTTGTAGGAAGTTAAATAAACCTTTAAATAAATCATGCTACATGATTACAACAATGCCAGACATTTTATAACGGCTTCACGTTGTGTATTTAAATCAAGATTTCAACACTTTGAATTAATAGTTATTCAATACAGCATTTGCGATCCAGCTGTGCAAATGTTCATGCAAAGATAAATTGTAGGTTCCATGTTGTGTGTGTGTGTATGTGTGTGTGCTGTCAATTTAGAGGGTTGAACGAGATCTGCTAGACTGCAGAGCCATCGCTGACACCTTAACTTGACCTATTTGTGCACCATGCTTCATTGTGCAGTCGACTGGTGTTCTACAGCACACACAAAGGAAACGGATCTCTCTCTCTCTCTCTCGTAGCAGACAGGTCAGATCACTAAGGATTTATAACAGAAGAGCGTCCGAGAGAGAGAGAGAGAGAGAGAGAGAGATGCTTTGCTAGAAAGTGTGTACACGAAAAGCCATCGGCAAAAAAATACACACTCCCACACACACGGTCCACAATGTGCATTTCACACACTCCGGCAGATTGTACTGTACTGTGCACATATGTGTGGCCATAAATTACCATATGGACACATTGCCTGCGTGTCAAAACTGATTTACGATCAGGGACTGTAGAACAAAGCTGATGAATTTAGCTTCTATAAGGTCAGGCAAAATGAAAATAAGATAAACCCACACAAAAATAGTGCAGACAAAACAAACGCACCAGAGTACATCAATACAAACAGTCAGACAGAAATGAAACGTGTTCCCTGTGATTTCAGAAACACAGACCCCCGAAGCGTTATACCTCAAAGGAGACCCCCTCCCCCTCAGTGAACAGGAAGATGGTAGAAAGGGGGGGGTTAGGAATCTTTTGCAGACAGCAGCATTTTAGCATAAATACACGGGGCAAAATGCAGATATTTCTGCTTCGTTTGCTGTGTGTGTTTGCAGCAAAGACGTTTACACATTTATGTGTGTGTACATTTGTGTCTGTGTGTGTATCATCATAATTTACTAAGGATAGACTTAATAGGATGCTGAAATTAGTCACATGATTTATGATATATGATAGCTTTAGCTATTTAATGTTTTAGCATAAATGGCACAAACCTTTTTTTCAAAGACCGGTCTAGTTACATCACTGTAAACCAACCCCTCAAAGAAGGCATGCAGTGTTTAGTAGACAGCGTTTGTGATGAATACTGTAGCTTTTACTTCCGATCATAATGGTGATCAGCTTTCATCACACACACACAAATACACGCGCACACACACGTTCACACACAATCTGCATGCTGGCAAATTACTGCACTGTGACCAAAATAGAGCAAATCCTCTCAACAGCTGCTGCAGTGGTTTGTGATGTCATTGATTTAAAGATCTTCATCATTAACTCACACAAGACATCCTCATCCTCACATTCAATACACTAATAAACTCCTGACGGACTGATTTACCTCAGATGAGGCCCATCCGAGCTCTGACACACACACACACACACACACACACACACTACAAAAATGTCCTACTCTTGTTCTTTGTAGCTCCTCACAGGTGCAGTGCTGAGAAGGCAAAGATAATAAAGAATACATCAGAGGCCTGCTGATGAAATGAGCGCACACACATTTTAAGGGCTGTTTGTGTGTGCATAGAGAGACATGCTGTTTCACTCAAGGCAAAAATTGATTTGGTTCCCCACGGAGCCCAAAATCTCACCTCTGTGCTCTTATACCGTTAAATTGCCTTTTTCTTCTGTTTCATTGTCTACTAAACCTATTCTGTTGCGTTTGCCTTTTCTCTCATCTTCTGTTTTATATTCTGCTTAAATTTTCATCTTTTCCTGAAGTCCTCTGCTCTCAGATGTCATGGAAATTAGCCTTAAAAATATCCCTAATACACCTTTTTGTGTTTGACACTTTTCTCCTTTTTCTCTCATTCGCTCTGTTAGAAACTCTCTCCTGCTGCATGACAGACAAGTGTGTCTAATCCATGTCGTGCTTTCGCTCTATCTGATTGGCTGATGTTAAAGTTCAGCGCTGTGACTCACAGCCTAAATTACAAAGTCAGCCACTATAAAAAGAACGATTTTAAAAGACACCGTCTAAACATAACATGGATAGAGAACAAACAGGAAATCAGTTAATATTATATGATAAAGATTTAAAGGGGTGTTTTAATGCATCTTGATTTGTTAAGGTTGCACTAGTTATGTTATTTTTAAAGTTAGTTTTGTTTTATGTATGAACTATGCAAAGATATAAACACAGACTTGTAGAGTAAGCATCTAGCTATGTTGTGGGCCACACAGTTCATAGATGTTCTTGCATTATAATGAGGGTAACAAACATTTATATTCAAGGGGGCGACAGCGTTACCCTTAAATGTGCACCATTCAACCAAATGTTATTGTTCAGGCAGCCACTGTAACTAACTTTAACTCTGTAAGATTCTCTTCACTGACATTAATGTCAAACTGCTCCAGAGAGAAAAGACTTCATTCAGCAAGTAATCTCATTCTGACCTACTCTTCCTTAAGCAGGTCCGTGTTCTTCATCACCGAGCTCAACATCAACGCAAACGGCCATATTGCAAACCGGTGACGTTAGCCTAACGTCATGCAAATCCAATCAGCAACTGCCTGTTTCCACGCTAACCCGGTAAACACTCCGTCAAGCACAGTTAGTAGCTCTGAGACATCTGTTTGCAATGATTAACCAAAGAAGACCTTTGAGGAACTGTGGGTTGTGTATTAGGCATTACTAATCGAATTCAGATTGATCGATTTCAACTTAATCACCATATCAAAACACAATGTCATCATAGTCAATGAAAGCTAATTGCAGTGGGTAACTGAAATCTTTTTCAAACATGTGCTTGTTTTCCCAGCTGTCATATTATCTTTCAGCACAAGACGTTGCTGCTTAGATGAAGCCCATAGCCTGTTATGAACTGCTAAACAGACACCCAGACATCAAGCTGTTAACAGTTATTGGCTATGTGTGACTTCCTCCTGTTTCTGACGGGTCATTAAAACACACCTGAGCAAACACCTGTTTACAAGTTCTGGTGTTTAATCTGATTAGCCTAGATTGTAAAGATTGCCTTGTAAACACTGTCTTTAAGATTTGATGTTTTACTTAACAACACAAATTAAAGTAAAAGGCACAAATGTGATCGGATTTGAATGTGTTACAATGCAAGAGGGTCTGGGTTTGAATTATCTTATGTAACATGCTAGACGCTAAAAGCACATACAGAAGTCTTTGTGTTTAAGACATTCATTAGTGTATAAAACCAGCATTTGGGATAACTGCACTGTTGTCATCTGATTTCCAGCACTAAGATCGTGTTTATGTCCATTTACTTAAATTTTAAATACCCCTTTTAATCCACATAGACATTTCTATTCATTCAGAATTTTGAAAACCAACTCAATTTTTTATGAGGTCAACGATACTTCGCCTCGCAAGTAAAAATGCTGTTTTCTCTTTCTTGTTTTTGTGTGACCAACAACAACATCAGCAGAAATAGAGCTAACAGTCGCAAAACAGAGATACCGAGAGAAAGAGATACAGAGAGAGAACAATGAGTCACACTGACCAGAGCAATAAGACACAAGACATCAAATAATGGCACAGGACTCCATACAGTAAAATATTACAGCTGCAGTGTGTTGCTTATATGAGCACTGCTTAAAATGTAGGTCATACAAAGGAGAAACCTATTAACCTATGGCTTTGTGATTAAAGATCTAAGCGGAAGACCCCAAGGATAAGTTGAGACCCCACAATACCCCTTGAGTAACATCAGATAAATGCATCATTATATTAACAATATGTATGTTTTATTATATTAACAATATTATAATGGTATATAACCTATATCTATAAATGTTAGAATGTACATTGAAGAAGTTGCATTAAATAATTGAAATAAACAGTAGTTATATATTGAAAATATGAAATATCAACGTTTAAAACTTAAAAGAAATGTTACAGTACTATTAAAAATAAATGTAAATATAAAAAATACACTGTTCTGTATGGTGCTCAGGTTCGGCTCCAGGTTCGGATCCAGTCTTACCTCGCAGTCGTACAGTTCGCTCAGCTTTTCAATTATCCATTCTTCCAGGATGAGTCTTTTCCGCAGTTCCTTGCGGTCGTACTTCACCGTCACTTTGCCCTGCTTCTTCGGCACCGGGTCGTCCCGCTGCAGCGGCCCGGAACCGGCGCACACCACACCGGGCTGGAAGAACACCCTCCCCGCAGCCGGGGGCAGCTGTGCGGTGGTCTCGGCGCTGGCGGTGGACATTGCGGCGGTGGTGAGGATGATGATGGCTATGATGATGTTTCAAACACCTGCTATTTAAAGCGCAGCGCGAGCATTTAAAGGACAGTCGGCGCGTGGGAGGGGAATGTCAAGCCAATGTGCGCGTTCGTGTTAACGCTGTGAGTGCCGGAGCGCGCACGGGATTGGCGAGCCGGGATGTCCACTGCGCTCATTGGACACGACGCCAGTCGCGGGGACACCGTTATAATCCATGATGAAGACAATGATGATGATGCTGATGCTTTAATCAATGATGATGCTTTAATGTTTAGCAAACAACGAATAAAGGTTCTTAAAGGTTCTCTGTGGGGCTCTATGGTTCCATGAAGACGAACCACAAATGGCTCTTTGTCGAGTATGAGTGGTATAAAAATGGCTCATTTTTGGTTCTGTACTCTTAAAAAATAAAAGACAGCAATGGCACAGAGGAGTTATTTTTGATAATTTAAACAACCTCTCAGTCACATTTCTGCTCACATTTTTATAATAAAGGTTCTTTATGGAACCACAGCCTTGAACCTTTTAAGAACTTGTACTCAAAAATCTGTCCATTTGTCTGTCAAAGCAACACAACCTAACATTGTGTGTCACAATACAACACAACACAACACAGAATGCTACTGTATAACCTCATACAACACACACATATGGAGGTGAAAAACGGGTTTAACTTGTGCAGATGTGATATCGTGCAGATGTGTGTCATGTTATAGGGGAGATAAGGTCAAAATTTGGGTGGGATTGGGGGTTTACAACATGTTCAGGGCTTATGTAACATAATGAAACTCCCACTAATGAGATGGCCTATTCCCAAAACACCAGTGCTGTTAGAGAGAGAGAGAGATTTAGTTCATCATGCACTCATTTATCTACTTCTTAATACTTCTTAATATCTGTGTGGGATGTGTGATGTACAACAACAGCCAGGATGATGGATTGGTCAACAGGAAGAGATGATGCGTGAGCTTGTCTGGATTAAATAGACTGAGGTTACGCCAGGATATTTCATTCACACTCAGTATTAAACCCACCAAATCCAAAAATGCTTATATGCTTATTGTTTTGTTTGTCTGTGTGAAGCTGAAACTAAACAAAAACACTTTTGTTTTTTCTCTCAGGGACTTTGTTGTTGTTGTTTTTGACCATTTGTTTTAATACTTCGGTGTGATGTTTTTGATTTTTTGTGAAGATCATTGCCAAATATTAATTATTTTAATATCTGTTTTCCTATCTGTACATCCATCTATTAATTTACATTTTTGATAAGCTTTGTATTAAATCATACCATCTATGACAAGATGATTATGAAAATAAATCTGGCTGCTCTATACAGAAAGGAGAAAGTGATTATTTACATACTTTTACAGCCTCAAACAATGTAAGATTTATGTTATGTTGATAATGATTTATATTTCAATAAGTTTGTAAAAGACAATATTAGCAAAAAATACCCTTAACATTATTCGTGAAACGTGAATTGCAAGATTTATGAGCCTCGTCCTTTACTTATGACCACACAAAGTTGTTGTTTTTAATTTCAGTGTATGTGACAACATTTTTTTTTTAATAATTTGACTCACACGTATAGTCAAACTTGTGTTTTCGGTTGTATGTTGTAAACTGCTGCCATCTTCTGGATATATTGTATTATAACATGAGAAACAGCAATAAAATGATCACGCATAGACAATGCATCCGTATTATGAATAGGGCAGGAGCAAATCTCTGCGTTTCATTATATTTTAATAAGATCCGGATTCGGTTCACACTCCCCACACCATCATAATCAAAATGTCTACAACTTATATCTTAAGTGCTGTACAGTCCTGAAGTTTCATTGTCCTGCATGCATCCATTTATCCATCCATCCGTCTGTCTGTCTGTCTGTCTGTTATTCTGCACCTGTCCGATAGAGGCGCGCACCCGCGGCATTTGTACGAGGCGCGCTCTCTGTGATCCTCTCATGTGACGTCGGTGAAATGGCGGAGCGGGACGAAAGCGACGTCTGTCAGAGTTTCAGCCAAGGTGAGAGTTTCTTTATATAATATAAAGTTTTCGCGTAAATTACCGAGACGATTTCAAAGCCCTCATATGTCTAGTTTACCCGAAAAACTGCTCGGCTAAAGTTGTCACGGAATAAACGTCAGAAGCAGCCCGAGCCGGTCGGAGATACGGGATTAAATCCGTAAATCAGCCCTAATACCGAATCAAAGCGTTGCTGGAGGGTTTATATACCTGCTTCTTTATACCTGCTTTTTTTTGTGAGACACTGGCTCTGTTTGTTGTGTTTGCAGTCGATTAAATGGCGTTGAAGCAGTTTTGCTTCAGACACCTGTTACGTGAACGCGCGTCGTTCTCGCGCAGATCAGACGGGAATCGCTTTAAATCGTTTTGTTTATGTTATTTTACGTGCACATGTCGTAAAACAAACTCTTACCTGATCGTCCTGCTTACATCCTGCTTAAATGAATGATCGTGCCTTAATGTGTTTTGGTTGGTGGATATAAACGCTGGTTTGTAAATCACTGTTGAAAAAGTTCACGCCACTTTCTTATCAAACTTCTTCACAGTTACTGTAAATCTGTGTCACAGTGTGATGTTTAAGTAAATGCATAGGTCATACATATATAATTACTCTTATATATTAATGTATAACGTATATATGCTTACAGTGGTATGACGTGAACGTGTACGTGTACGTGTACGTTTCAGACTAGTTGTGTGTCATTATTAAGGCATTCAGCATTAGTTGTGTGTTAGCATTTAAGATGAGCCCATTAGACTATAATAACAAATCATTATGTTACACTTAAGTATAAAGATTATGCCCATTTTATTAACTATTGCAATAATCTTGTGTTTACAATAAATAGGGAAGGTGCAGTCATGTACTTGTACCTTGACGTATGAGGGTTTTTTGTGAAAGAGAAAGGAAAAATGGACAACACTGTTGGTTAAAGTGTAAGATTACTGATGTTCTGTGGGCCTGAGGGCCAAAGATCAGTTTCCTGTCGTTTCCTTGTTATAAATTAAGAAATGTGTTTTTAAGACGGACGAGAGGGTGAGTTTTTATGCGTGTTTCTGTGCTTATTGTCAGGGACTGATTGAACATTTGTTGGTCCTGTTATGTAGAAATATATTGATGCCACATGGTGTTTGTTACACAAAACAATAAAATGCTGTGTAGTGTGTACATTCGTTTATTCGTTATTCGTTTATAATATTCATTTATTTGTTTATTAATGTCAAAATTGAAACGCTTATTAGCCTAGATGATGTATCGGTCTATTGTGTATATGCTAAAGACCATAAGTGCATTATTGCACATGAGGTCCAGTTGTAAGGATTATTTTGTCTGCTAGTTGCAAATTAGCTTCAGTGCAATGACAGTCTTGGCAAGTGCTGCGTTTGTTTCATATCTGTGTATCTAAGTGGAGGTCTCATTTCTCTGTCTGTTTTATTTCTCTCTCTTTGCTCCTGTGACTCTTGTGGTGTCCGTTTATCTGCTGGCTCATCTTGCTTTTCTTTGCTTCATGCTGAATATTTCAGTAGGAAAAAGTGAATTGTGTGCAGGTGTGTGTGTGTGTGTTTCATCGACTGCCTGTGTTCTGTGGGCGTGTGCGTTTATCAGTTTCTTTTCCTGATATGGGATGCTATGAGGGTCTGTCTTCCCTGTGTGTGTTTGAGAGAGAGAGAGAGGGACTGAGAGAGAGGGACTGAGAGAGAGAGAGACTGCGAGGAAGAGTAGGGCAGACCTTAAGAGAGACAGTGACAGCATCAGCAACTAGAGCAGCAGTGTGTCTCTCAGGCTTAAGGAGGAAGTGCAGCATATGTTACTGTGGATTACAGGAGCTCCTGCAGAGCCTGGCTGGACTGGAGGAGTTTTGCTCATCTCTGCGCGCTTTCAACTTCAGTCCGCTGCATCTTCTACCTCAGTCTGGGTCTGTTGCAGTTGCCATCCATCCTCTGCTCACACGAACCTTCAGATGATGAGATGAGCAGAGTGCTAGCCGTTAGCAACACCGGGTAGGAGAAGGGAGTATGCCGGCCCCCCTCAGGACGAGGAGGGGGGCCTGCAGGGCAGCTGTCCCCTCTCTGTCCACCATCGCTGAGGAAGAGGAAGGACAGAAAACCCGCAAGAGACGGAGAAGAGGAAGAGGCACACGGGATTTCAGAGATGATAAAGGTTCATGCATGTGTCTCTGGGGGTTTGTCCTGAGTGGCGCTGACCTCATACTCAGCCTGTTAAGGAGGTTTTGGAAGTGTGTGTTGATGTTGTGTTTTAGTGTACAGTTGTCTATTGTCTCCAAAGACAGTTTGGAGCATCAAACATTGGCAGGATTAGTGATATGCAGATACAAAATGACTTGTGAAGGAATATCAGCAGTGTGTTGTGTGTGTGGCCTACTTTATTTAAAACTATTTTAAATAAATAGAAGCGTTTGTTATGACTTTGTGTGTTACAAAACTGACACACGACTGTAATTTATATACAGTTGAACCCAAAATCTTCGTGAGATTTCTAGAATCTCTTCCGGACAGCATTATTCAGGACAGCATATTTTTGGACCCTGATTCGGGTAACTAAATATATGTGAGGTTTGCGTGGCCTTAATAGTACCGATCAACAGCTGTTAACGCCTTCAGAGTTGCTTGTTTTCAGCAGTTTAAACACACAGAGTGAGTGTCAACTGTATGTTATACTCTAGATGATAAAGACTAAAGAGATAAAGAATGTCAGTCCGTTTTAGGTGTCATTAGTGTTTCAGGTCTGCCTTGTCTGAGCAGGAAGTAATTTTTGCTGTTTTTTGCTGCTGGGTGGGGCTATTTTGCCCCACCCATTGTTACTACAGTAAAGGCAGATGACTGACAAGTTGGACAGGGTGGCCAGGGTTGTGGGCAGGTCACATGATCACTGGCAAGGAGGAATGTAAACAGTATTGCTGTGCTGTTTTTTGACTGGGTGGCTCCACACATAGTGTGATATGAATGGTGGACAGTATGAACAGTATGAACAGTTCAGAGATCTGGTGCAAATGACTTCATTCTTTCAGGAGAACACGGTTTATTAAACTTTATCCAGTCTTTTCCCAGCTTTATAATGGCAGTGAATAGTGCCTGAGATTTCGAGGCTTTAAAAGCACATCCATCGTTAAACGAATCCGTCTTTAATAAATGTCTGCAGAAGTTAAAACAATATGTTTGTGAATTAACATGAATACCATTTTGGACATATTTGGTCTTTATTATGTAAATTGTATGAGAACTATTGCTTTAATTCCAGTACTAATATATGTTTTTTTCATTTAATAGATTAAACACATGTTAGGGCCGTAATATTGGCCCCCACCATCCACATTCGCAAACATTATGTGAATGCTAGTTCCTTATTAATCCGCTCTGACTGTCACTTTGACTTGTTCTTTTTTCCACAAGGATTTGGGTCACAAGACTGTAGAGTGGCTTAGCCGGGTCAAAAATCCCTCCGAACTCAAAACACTGCTGCCTCACTAATTCCATGTGCAGTCTGGGCTAAACCCATTTGTACGTTACACAGAAACACGTTCTTGCATTAAAAACAACTAGCCCTTACTAACACTATTGTCCACCAGTACGATAGTTTATATGTACCTGATTGTTTACCTCATTTTCAGAACAGTTTAGCATCCTAACTCTGATTTT
>JBAJNP010003993.1:0-35919 GCA_036877545.1 Yasuhikotakia modesta
ACTCTGGGAACAGCCTATTCGTTCAGAAATTTCTTTCTGTGTCTTACCCTCTTGCTTGAGGGTGTCAATGATGGCCTTCTGGACAGCAGTCAGGTCGGCAGTCATTGAGTAATGAACCAGGCTGGAAGTTTTTAAAAGCCTCAGGAATCTTTTTGCAGGTGTTTAGAGTTAATTAGTTGATTCAGATGATTAGGTTAATAGCTCGTTTAGAGAACCTTTTCATGATATGCTAATTTTTTGAGATAGGAATTTTGGGTTTTCATGAACTGTATGCCAAAATCATCAATATTAAAACAATAAAAAGGCTTGAACTACTTCGGTTGTGTGTAATGAATCTAAAATATAAGAAAGTCTAATGTTTGTCAGTACATTACAGAAAATAATGAACTTTATCACAATATGCTAATTTTCTGAGAAGGACCTGTATGCAATTACAAATCATTTGAGTTTTATGCTATTACAATCTCAACTCCTGTCAAAATTCATTTGGTAGTAATTTATCGCCCTGTATCACAGACAATAACATTTTGGTGAAACCTCTCCACATTTCTAATCATTTTTTCATTGCTTTTAATCTACAACTCCCTATCTGTTTTCCACCAACTCATCTAACAGTCAACTTCAGGTGAAACCTTCGCTCCCTTTCTACTTCTCATCTTTCCTTTGTTGTGTCATCCTCACTTCCCTCACCCACACAATTCTCTTCTCTGGACATGAATACAGCAACAGACACTTTATGCTCCACCTTAACCAGATATTATCTCATCTCTTGATAATATCTGTCTTCTGACATCCAGACTGGCAGGAGCCACTCCCTCTAATCCCGGGTTATCCAATGTTCTTTGTGAACATCAGACCAAACTCAGGGCTTCAGAGAGGAAGTGGCATAAATCAAAAGATCAATCTGACCTAATTAACTTTCAGTCTCTTCTCTCATCCTCCTCTGTTCAAGTTCATGCTACTAAATCATTATTTTTCCACAACAAAATTAACAGCGCTCCAAACACAAACACACACTTTTTAAAACATTCAACTCTCTCCTCTGTCAAGTGTGATGATTCCAAATCATCAGTGCTCATTATGCTTGATCACTCTGCTGCCTTTGACACAGTGAATCATCATATCCCTCTGTCCACCCTTCTGTCCATTAATGGGCATCACAGGTACTCCTCTTCACTGGTTTCAATCATATCTCACTGGTAGGTCTTTCAAAGTTGCATGGAGAGGGAAATTATCCAAAGTTGATCAGCTGAACACAGGGGTTCCTCAGGGTTCAGTTCTTGGACCCCCTCCTCTTCTCCATCTACACTACATCACTGGGTCTCATCATACAGGCACATGGCTTCTCCTACCATTGCTATGCTGATAAATCACAGCTGTTTCTTTCATTCCACCCAGATGATCCCACAGTAGCTGCACAAATCTCAAGCTGTCTGGTGGATATCTCTACATGGATGAAAGAACATCACCTCCAGCTCAACCTGGCAAAGAGCTTCTAGTCGTCCCTGCCAATCCAACCACAAGTCATAACTTCACCATCCAATTAGGTACATCGTCAATTACCCCATTCAAATTTGGCCAGAAATCTAGGAGTAATCTTCAATGACCAACTGACCTTCAAAGACCACATTGCGAAGATAGTTTGGTCATGCAGATTTGCTCAGAAAAATCATTTTACATTTTACATTTATGCATTTAGCAGACACTTTTATCCAAAGCGACTTACAATTGAAGGAACGATAGAAACAGTGCATCAACTGAAAAAAACAACAGCAATCTTATAAGCATGGTACCATTTTCCCTAGACTAGTATAGTGTAAGAAAACAAGTTTTTTAATAGAGACAGTAGAGAGAGGTATAGATGAAAAGAAGAAAAGAAAAAGGAAAAAAGAGAGAAGAAAAAGGAAAAAAAAATCAGGCCCTGTCTGACAGAGCATGCAACACAACTCCTCGCCCAGGTACTGGTCATTTCGAGGCTTGATTACTGCAATACTCGTCTGGCTGGACTGCCAACATACTCAATCAAACCTCTACAAATGATTCAGAATGCTGCAGCTCGTCTTATCTTCAAGGAACCCAAAAGGGCCCCACGTCACACCTCCCTTTATCTCGCTACACTGGCTACCACTTGCTGCCCACATCAAATTCAGGGTGCTGATGCTTGCCTACATATTCTTCACAGGTTTCGCACCCCCCAACTACATTCATTGTTACATGGCTACACTCCTACCAGAAACCTATGCTCACTGAATGAGCAGAGGCTTGTGGTACCATCCCAGAGAGACACATTCACTGCACCATGCTGGTGGAAAGATCTTCCTGCCTGTATTCGAAATGCAGAATTCCTTGCAATCTTCAAAAAACAGCTGAAAACCCATCTCTTTCAGGAGTATTTGACCTCATCTTAAGTATATCAAAAACCTATCCCTCCTTTCCTATTCATTTTTTACTTCATTTAATCCCTTTCTACTTTGGCTTATAATACTCTGAGCAATCTCCAAAACTTGTATTTTAAGCACTGTCTATTTGCCTCGTTATGTTGACTGGCTGATATATTCCTCACTTGAAAGTTGCTTTGGATAAAAGTACAAGGTAAATGTAAATACCTCCACTGTGTTGTATGCCAGCTCAAGCTCTGATACAAAATCCTCAATGTCGTCTGACCTTCTTTGCAAAATCGATATCCACTCACTCAGTTTTTTCTGAAAACATTATTTTAGTATCAGATATACAGCACTTGGAAATGTGTGATACCATATATATATATATATAGAGAGAGAGAGAGAGAGAGAGAGAAAGAGAGAGAGAGAGATTTTCACTATACCACAAAAGTGATACACCCCTCACATTTTTGTAAATATTTTGTTATATATTTTCATGTGACAACATTGAAGAAATTACACTGTTCTATAATGTAAAGCAGTAAGTGTACACCTTGTACAACTTTTTCAACACACAGTCTTTAATGTCTAAACTAGTACACCACCGCCACAGAGTGAAAAATAGGGCCCTTTTCTTACCCTTGTGTCATGTGACTGGTTAGTGTGTTAGGTCTCATGTGTTAGGTCTCATGTGTGAATGGGGACCCTGTAAGACCTCAGACCATACACCACACATTTTATCAAATTGATCTGCATGGCTGTTGTGCCAGAAGGAAGCCTCTTCTAAAAATGATGCACAGGAAAGCCTGCAAACAGTTTTGCAAGCCCAAACACACCTTCAAGACAACTGTCTTGCTAAAGCATGTCTCTAGACCAAAACACCATTGAGCACCTGTGGGGCATCCTTAAATGGAAGGTTGAGGAGCGCAAGGTCTTTGTGTTGACATTCACCAGCTCTGTGACGTCATGATGGAGAAGTGGAAGAAGATTCCAGTGGCAACCTGTGAAGCTCTTTTGAACTCCATGCCCAAGAGGGTATTTTCCAGGGCAGTGCTGGAAAATAATGGTGGCCACTCACAATATTGACGCTTTTGGAACAATTTGGAGATTTTTACTTAGGGGTGTACTCACTTTTGTGGCTAGCAGTTTTTAATGGCTTTAAAGACATTAATGGCTGTGTGTTGAGTTATTTTGAGGGGACAACACATGTACACTGTTTAAACTGTACACTCACTACTTTACAATGTAGCAAAGTGTAATTTCCTCAATGATGTCACATAAACAGGTGTTTACAGGTGCTGATCTTTTTGATGTTTAAAATATCATCAAAAAGTTTATTTATTTCACATGAAAAGATATAGTAAAATATTTACAAAAATGTGAGGGGTGTACTCACTTTTGTGACATACTGTATGTATATATACAGTTGAGGACAAAATTATTAGCCCCGCTATGAAATTTTAAGTTCCTCATATTCCCAAGTACCTATTTAACAGAGCAAGCAATTTTTAACATAGCGTTTCTGAACATACTATTTTTCATTTTCATTTACTATTTTTCATTTTTTTTAGTTATGTAAGAAAAAGCTAAAATGACCAGGGGCATTATTATTAGCCCCCTATAACAAATGACCATTTGTTAAGCCATTGCACAAGCCACCTTTGTGCAGTGATGTGCTTTACCTTCACAGGTGATGTGCGTAACTGTGATCAGGTGAAACAGGTAATCTCAATAATTAAGTTAAATTAAGGTATAAAAGCCTCAGTATGGGTCATTGAGCTGTCATTTGAAAAAGCAACATGCCAAAAACAAAGAAAATCAGTCTGGACTTGAAACAAAGAATTACTGATGCAAATGAAACAGGAGAAGAATATACAAAGCTATCCACATGTTTCCAAGTCAAGAACCGTAGTGAGAGGTATAATCTGGAAATTCAAAGCGAACAAAAAAGTGCAGAACAAGCCTGGCAGAGGTAGGAAGAGAAATATTTCAAAGACAGTGGAAAGAAAACTAGTGAGAGATGTGTCTAAAGACCCCAGAACAACTGCCAAAGACACTGGCGAATGACTTGGCCACATCAGGAATCATAGTCTCTTGAGCTCTGCACAGGAATTAACTGCGAGTTTGAAGACCAAGAAAAAAACACTTTTGAAGAAAAGACACCTTCAAGCCAGACTTAAGTATGCTCAGGACAACCTGGAGGAAGCCTGGAAGCATATCTTATGGCATGATGAGACTAAACTTGAGCTCTTTGGCCACAGAGACACTGCTTACGTTTGGAGAAAAAAGGGAGAGACATTCAACCCAAAGAACACTGTCCACACAGTGAAACACAGTGGTGGGAGTATTATGCTGTGGGAATGCTTCAGTGCATCTGGAACTGGAAATCCTGTCAAGGTGGAAGGGATCATGAATAAAGAAAAATATGTGGATATTTTGAAAGAAAACCTTAAGCAGTCAGCAGTGAAACTAGGGCTTAGTCATCGCTTCATCGTCCAACATGACAACAATCCTAAACATATGTTTTGGTGAAGAACTATCTCCAGACGAACAAGGTGAATGTCATTGAATGGCCTGCACAAAGCCCTGACTTAAATCCAATAGAAAATATGTTGGGTGACCCAAAAATAAATGCCCATGCCAGAAAACCATCAAATCTGGAGGAACTTGACAGATTCGCCAAAGAAGAATGGGCCAGGATTCCTCAAATGAAATGTTGAGTCTTGTTGATGAGACTTGTTGATGATTACAGCAAACGACTGTAGGCAGTGGTCTGGCAAAAAGGATACACAATTGACTATTAGAATGTGGGGGGCTAATAATTTTGACCCTGGTAGTTTTGTGCTTTGTGTAATATTTTCATTTCTGTGTGGAATACAAAATAATGTAAGCATCCAAAAAAAAATTGGATGTCCATAAAGCGGTTAATTTTTTTTTGCTCTGGCTATACAATGTATACATTATACAAGTTTCACTGTTTCCTTAGTAATTCCTACTAATTATATTATTTACTAATAATATATATAATTGATTTATTTACTAATTTCTTTCAAAAAATGAATATACATATGGAAAGAGAGAGCGAGAGAGAGAAAAAGAAAGAAATATACGATATCAGGAAATCTTCCTCTAGTATTTTTTTCATGGACCAGAGCATAATGCTTCAATTGATAAAAACAGTAATAATAAAATCATAATAAAATAACTTACTTTAAGACTGTTACAGGCTTCATCCAAAGAGGCTATGTCATGGTTTTGATGTTCATTGTTACTCAGTAGAATTAGACAACAACATGAAAGGCAGAATGCATCCATTGGTTGTATTTCAATTTCCTCTTGATGTTCATGTTGCAAAATCTGGGAACCATTTACATCCTCAACAAATTCAAACCCTGTTTCCAAAGCTTTATCCGAGACTTGACCTTGTCTATACAGGTTCTCTTTATCCTTAGCTACAGCTTGTTCTGACTGTCTTGCCTCCTGTTTTGTGACCATCACAAAATCAAGATCCTTTGCAATTTCCTGCTGCAAATCTGGGTCACAGCTTATGTTTGAGAGGTCCTCTTGATTGTCAAGATGTTGCAATTGTGAGATAATACCTTTAGCGCTTCTTAGACTTCTATTTATATCTATATCCTTGTAAACATTATTTCTGTTTTCTGGCTCCAAAGGTGAAACTTTCATTACTGGTGAGTCCTTTTTAGGATCCAGAGGATGAGGTACAATGTCCTCTCGTAGATATTTAATCTGTGTGTTATTTAAATGGGCTTTCTGTAGCTTATACTTATTTCTTTCTGCTACCATTTCTGTGGACTCCATTTTATCAACTAACACTGTTGGTGTCAAACTATACAGCTGACTTGACTCAATAATATCTTTTTTCTTTGTTTTTCCCCTATTCTCATCAGATATTTCAACACAGAAAGGCCCTTTTGTGATGTTGGCCTCCTGCTTTCCTTCCCCTGTAACATCTACTTTTATTTTCTCAAAATGTACCAGTTTATTTGTAAACTCACTCTCAATCATAGCCATATCAATATTTTGCTCTTGGTTTTCAGGAATTTGCTTTAATATTTCATAGGTGGGTGTATATGCAACCATTTCCACTTGTTTGACTCTCTTATTGGCTGTACTGAATTTATTTTCTTCAACTGTCGCCAATATTTTACCCTCTCTTGTAATCACAGGTTTAGCCTGAAGCTCAATCCTTGTATCTTTTTCACTTGAAGGTGACTGTTCTGCAGCTCTCTGCTTTAATATTAATTCAGGCTCTAACTTAGTTTTACATTTTGCTAGCAGTTCTTTTTCACCGCTATAATTTTCTTTACCGCTATGATTTACTTTACAAATTGTCCTAACTAGTTGCTCTTGAATTTCAGTTTTGCCTTCTGCTTTGTCTAACAGAGGTTCTTTGAAACAGAAAGCCTCTTGAACAAATATTTCTGGTGCTTCCCTTATAACTATTTTATTTATATTTTTATCAAGATTTGCAGCTATATTTGGCTCTAAAATGTCACATTGTGTCTCAGTTTGATAAAACTCTTTGTTTTCTTTGGTAATACTACTTGTTTGATTAATTTCAACAATGACATCAATTGGTAAAAAAACTTCATGTTTATCCACACCATCCCCAGGACTAAATTTTTTGTCACCTGGATGTAATGCATCAGCCTTGATTTTCTCTGAATCATACTTGATTTTCTCTGGAACATCATACTCAGATCTATCCAGCATTTGAATATCAGTAGTCAGGGCCTGTTTTATTTGTTCTTGTTTACTGTGATTTTCAGTTATCTGCTCAAGTTTATTGGTGGTTTCACTTTCTGGTTCAGCTGCCTGAACCACTTTTTGAGGTTGTCTATTATATGGGTCACTGTTTGTACTATTGGTTGTGTCCGTCACATGACATTGCTTTCCAAATTCAGTACCATTTTTTGTGACCAAAAATTCTGATAATTCTGTAATATCCATTTCAATTCTTGGTTGCAACACGTCCTGTGAACATGTCCCTGTAGACTCTTCACTGATGCTTTCATTTTTATCCCTCACACATGATTGGCCAACAGTTGCTTTATCATTTTCTTCTTTTGCACATACCAAACATTCATTTAGTTCAATTTTATTTTTGGTTATTTTTTCACCATGTACCTCCTCTTTGGGTTCAGATACATTAGCAAACCTTGAAGTTTCATCCTTCAAAATAAATTTCTCTAGATAACCATCTGCATCATCAGAATCTGAAAATCGCCTTTTGAACAACCTTTCAGAAACTACACTCTCTGTATCTGACAAGTCATCATCTTTCCTCCTGTCTCCCACTGCATCCTCATAAAGGTCAGAGTAGTGAAAAGACATTGCTTGTGGCTCCTCAAGCAGAACAGGATCTACAATCTTTGGTGGTTTAGTAGGAAGGAATATAGGTATGAGGATGCATTCCTGACTTCCAAATAAAGCGGATCCACTTTCTTTGAGAGTTTTAGAACTTGCCTTTGGTGTTACATCATTGTAATCATGTTCCTGAGGTTCTGCTTTATAGCAAGTTCCATAGAACACTTCATCAAGATGTTCACCTGAGATTTCAAACTGTTTGTCACTGATGACAGAAAAAACTTCATCAAAAGCAATATCTTTGGTTTCGTTTTGAGCTACCTGAGGTACCTCTGCCTGAACACTCAATTCTGGTACAAAATTCTTCGCTGTCAATGTGGTACCATTATCAGGTGCCTGCTGATCCAACAGTGTGAATTTTTCAAGATAGTCCATGAGAGTTTCATCCTTTCTGAATTGTTTATCAGTAGGGATCAGAGATGAGTCTTTCAAACTCTCATTCTGCTTCATTTCCTGAATGTTTATCTCATTTTTATCAGAAAAACTCTCTGTAGCCACATTTTGCTTAAGTTTGGATTTTATCTTAGGAGTGTCTTCCAAATAGGATAAATGTTCTGCTAGTTCAATGCTATCTTCCTCATCTACAGTGGAAATCTTTGAGGGTACAACAATATTTAGTATTTCAAAGCCCTCTGAGATCAAACTAAATAGATTTTGCTCCTTGCCCTCAACATACTGGCCATTCTCAGTTAGATTTTCAGACTTAATGTTGGGCACAGATATATCAGTCATTGCAGGTCTTTCTTCACCTATTGTACTTTTTGGTAGTTTAAAGCTTTTAAACCTGTCACATAGCTTGCCTGTGCTTCTAGTATTTTTCCTTCTTTTAATTCTTTCTTCATCCATTATGATCACAATATTTCCCTGTGTTCCTGAACTGTCCAGGCTGCATTGCTCTGAGGGTGAGCTACCCTCTGAAGCCCATGGTGTTGAGCATCTACTGGATGCAGTCTCCCATACAATCCCACTGTCTTCGCTCTGTATAGTCACCATGGAAAAGGATGGGTCCACCATCAGGCACTGAAATTTAGGTTTCACTGACGGATCTTGCACAACTTCCTTTAAACTATTCAAGAGAGATTAGAATGTTGTTTTCAGAAAGAAATGTCACATAGGATTAATGTAATCATGAAATATCAAATATCAATATCGAAAATATAAAAAAATACTGTAAAAGCACTGACAGCTTATGTTTGAGACCATGGTAACTTATGGGGTTTGCATGTATTTAGTCCATAACTAACCTTGGAACTAACCTTTCCAAGCCTTATATTAGTAGACTGTAGACACAAATTGTATGATATCTGCTTTTCCTTAAATTAAACTTTACAAACAGATACGGAAGCTGATATCCATTGCTGACTTTATAATTTTTTTCCCCCAGTTGATTTTTTTATTTACAGTTAGATTTGTAAAATTGTTTTATAGTATATTATATTTATAGTATAGAAAGGCCTTCAAAAAATAAAATTAGTGTATAATAAATGTTAACATCTAATTTGATTCAAAATCAGCACAAATTTTTAAGGCAACAGGACTGAAGACTTTATAAGTTAACAACAAGACAACTGCAAACTACCTATTGTGAAGTTCTTCAATTTCCTCTTCATCGTCGATATTGATAATTTCCTCCATTTGTGGTGCTGCCTCCTCACATTCTCCTTTTAAAGCAGGATCCATTCTAATTATTAAGCTAAGACGTTATTTTAAAATTTAAAACAGCCTCAGAGAGTGCAGCTTCACATTTGGATCATGTCTCATTAATGAAATATGCCTTACTCAACAGTTGCTCTAAATAGTTTACACATATTCCATCTCAAAGCTGTGTAAAAAAGAATTAACCACAGGTGTTTTTAAATCTGGTATCTTAAAATTTCAAACTTTAAAACAGGAACACATCAGTAATGGTGTCTTAAACAGTAAAGCTTGCATGAAACTGAAGCAGTGGTGATTTTTTCTGTAATATGACACCATCATTCCCAAGAGAGGCAGAACTCCAGCCACTGCAGTGTCAGCTTTCTTTGGCTGAGCTAATTTTATTCTCACCACTCCCACTGGTATGCAATACCAGTAGAGCAATGACATCATGAATTTATTCATTATAAAATGTGTAAATAGATGACTAGTAAATACAGAAAGCAAAAAAATGTTTATTTTGACATTTTTATTTGCTGTAGAAAGATTTAAAAGACTACAAAATACGCAAAACATGACAAAAATGTGGTAAAAAAACTGGTAAAAACAGTCATTTTATTTTACAATTTTTGTTTTGGAAAGCTACATGAAGATCAAAAGCAGGGTCTGATCATAAACACAGGTATTTTACTTTTTATTTAAACTATTTTCAACAAACAAGAAAAAATATTACATTAATCAAACACTGCTCAAAGAAAAAGAAATATTTTAGCAACAGCAAAATGTGATGTGTTTCCAACTATGAACCATGTAAGGAAAAGACAATGCTTAGTTATGTGTTTAAATCAACATAACCACTAATGCTCAGGGGATGGATTAATGGACAAATGGATTATATTATAGGTAAACAGGCTATATATTGCATTCCAATACACCCAAAGCAAGGAGTAAACTGTCTCTAAGAATATATAAAATAATCATTTATGAAGTGTAATTTATTTTGTGTGTTTGTGTTTTAACTTGGTATCTTTTTAGTCTTGTGTCATTGAGGGGCAGGATGAAGCTGAGATTTCTCCTCTGCTGCAAAACCTGATAAGACTGTAAATTAACAACAGCAAGTGTTTGTCAGCAAAATTTAAAACATTACATGCCATATGTATTAATATAAATATGAGTTCGCAAATCACATTTAGAACAAACATTTGAGTTGCTTTGCAAACCAAATTACATGTCTTACATGTCAAGGTTCAAAAACCTTGGAAAATGCCAAAAACTGAAACAGTATGTTTTACATTAACTATGTTCTATAAAAGTCAATATACATTAGAACTTTTATTAATGTTAAAATAGTGACTTGTACATTATGTGACTTAAAAATAACATCTAGACTCCAACCATTTTTAAAATTGTTGAATGAAATTACAATTGTATGAAAAGGCCTTTAGTCTTTGTTTTATGCTGTTTGTATGCTTTAAAAAAATATGTGCAGGGAGTGTTTTGGTTGCTGTTGTAACCTCCATTCCCTGATGGAGGCAAGGAGACAGCGGCACTAGAGGTCAAATACAGCGGCACTAGAGGTCAAACTTAGGAGCCACGAGACTAGGGGTGTACAGCTACGCCAATATCTGATTATGTAGTACGTCTAATAAATAAAATAATAACATTAGTCCCTAGTCCCTGCTGTCCCTAGTCCCTAACATTAGTCCCTAGTCCCTCCTAGTCCCTGCTGCCGAAAAATACCCCCACAACATGATGCTACCATCATTCTTAACTGTTATTAAGATATTGGGCTGGTGACAAGAAATACCTGTTTTCCCCCAGGTATTTTGCACTGGGCAGAGGCTTCTGTCTAGCCACTCTGATATAAAGTCTCATTGGAGGACAGCTGCAGACTTTTGGGAAAGGATTACTATTGGTTTCTCTTACCCTAAGAGGTCTGGGCAATATGTACTAACAAAGGGAAGAGGTCAGCTGTGCTTGAATTTTTCACTTTATTGACAAATTACTAATCATCTGGGAGCGACTACACTAGTGCTGTGGAGGGATATTCAGGAGGTAAAGGGACACTACAAAGGCACATTCTCACTAAAGGAAAGTTAATATGTAGAGTTTGTGCCCTGACCAACCAAGAAGTACAACATGTGAAAAAAAGTCCCTGTGGACATCGAAGGGCATTCTGTGCAAGCAATACACCCTGCCAGTTGCATCTGTTTAGGATATTAGAAGTATAGGAACCCAGAGACTAGGCAGTAAAAGGTGCCCTTTCATTAATTTGTGAGTTCCTCATGCACTTTCTGGAGGAAAGAAACTGGGACAGAACATGGCTGTATGCAGTCCTTTGAGCCCAGCATTGTTGGCTATGCCCCCAGATGAAGGAAGCCCAGCTGGGTCTTTAGCATCAGACTACATGAGCCTACTCTGTGATCCTTTCAGACAGGTGTCTGGGGTAGGAAACTGGGGCATGCACATTCAACTTGCCAATTTCCATTGGCTTTTTCTCAAATATCAGCAGTGTTTTGGGCTCCCAAGTTCAACCCCTAGTGTGAAATTATTCACACAACGTTAAAGTGAGGGTACAAGTTCTTGACTAAGCATAATATTTGAAATTAATCACCCAGTATCCAAGACTTCTACAGCTTGTGAAATGTGGCAAATGTATTAAAGGTGTCCTATTACGCATTTTCCTTTTTTCAACTTTAGTTAGTTAGTTAGTATATGAAAGTGAAAGTGACGTGTTTGTCAGTTACGGTTGCCCATAACCAAAATGTGACCTCTGCATTTAACCCATCCATCGTGAGGAGTGAACACACATTGCAAGTCGTGTACACACATTGCAAGTCGTGAACACACATTGCAAGTCGTGAACACACATTGCAAGTCGTGAACACACATTGCAAGTCATGAACACACACAAACCCAGAGCAGTGGGCAGCTATCCGTGCAGCGTCCGGGGAGCAATCGGGGGTTAGGTGCCTTGCTCAAGGGCACTTCAGTTGCCACCTGTCAGCGCTGAAATCGACCAGCAACCTACTGATTACAAGCCCAGCTCCTTAACCAGTAGACCACAACTGCCCCCATATACAGTATGTTAGTGTGTTTGCTGTTAGTATTTTGCCTTTTTAAAGCTCAAAGCCCACTGCAAAGATATTCTCTTGTACCAAAATCGCTTTTTTGGGAACTATAGTAAATGGCTGAAAGAAACTACAGCATTGCTCTTCCTGGTTTCCTGGTGATGTCCCTGATGCCCAGAATTTGAATAAACCCCAGGCCTCTGTGTCATTTCTGTACAACACGCACTAGGTGGTTGGCCAATTACTGAAAACTGTGACAGTTTAATCTGGGTCCATTGTTTAACTTTGAAGAAGGGGATTCATATAACCACAAACTCAACAGCCCATTTTTATGAGAATAAAAATAGAGGTGAATAAAGGAAAAATTATTCTTGCTTTTGTTATTCACCTCAAAAGAATTACAATTTAAAAAAGGCATAATAAGACCTCTTTAAACCATACTATCATGGTGGTTTTTAGACAATAATAAGCATCCAGTCATGCTTCTTGAGAATGGATGAAAGAGGGCTTATCCTAAATGGTCTGTAGTGTCTGGCATGACCAAATTTTTTATTTGGATTTATGGATCATAAAATACCCTCTTCACTTAAAATTTCTAAACCCAGCATGGGGCGAAAAAGACCCCAGGCTCCAGAGAGTTTGGAAGCAAACTTTCGCAAAGCTATTTTTCTGCTATTTCCCAAATGCTTTTTTGGCCACTGGCACCCCTCCCTCATATCCCACTGAGATTGGATTTTCATTGATCTCCGGAGTTTAAAATACATTGTCTGAATCCCTCTGGACTTTCTCTTAATGCGGATTCGGACTATATGCGCATGCTCTGGACTATAGCTCAATGCAATTATCTGATTTCTACTTTGTTATTTGCACTGTTTTACCAGATGCTTGAGCTAATGCCCATGGTGGATACATGACTATAGAAGACATATTAAGGTGAGACTAATAGGTATCGCTTGAGTATTTGCATTGGATTTTCCAGCTAGCTGGATAGCTGCTAAATAGCTACTCTAATGATGGAATAGTTACTTGATGAAAAGCTTCTTGGTGATTTAAAGAAGCTTTTCTGGAGCTTTAAAGTCTCCACCACCATTTACTGCCATTTCAAAGCTAGGAAGAGGCAGAACATTAATGTAACTGACTGTTTTTAATATAGCTAATTTTTGGGTGAAGTATATCTGTAATACACTTTGCAAATAATGTCATCAATTGTAACAATTCATGTATATACATATCTTTGAAAAAGCGTGTTAAAGAGTGATAGACTGCAAACCAGGGACTTCAGGTCAAGATTTTGGCATTATGACCCCTGTAAGGTAGACTTAACAATATGGCCACTCAACTCATTTAGAATTTGATGTCCTATATAGAGATTGGTGGGTCTAGCAAACTTAATGCACATGACTGGGCATTCACACACATACTTGTGGACAAGTCAAGCAAAAACTTAAATGTGAGCTCTATTTTTGCAAGATTTTACAATCAGCTGTTGGCGTTTACATGAAAAATTATTTAAATTTTTATGTATAAGCTGCTTTTTCTCCATGGTACATTTCTCCATATTTTTTCTATTAGACCTGTTCAGTTAACTTATTTTGGCCAAGCTAATAAAAACCAATCAAACAAAATTAAAATTTGTATCAATTTAACTATAGCATATGCCAAACAATTAGGATGCTTATGGGTAAAAAATTCAGCATAACTAAGTTATAAGTTTTGATGAAACAAAAACATTGAGTTCAAAACAAGAAGTGAGTCTTTTAAAAATTAAAAAAAAAAATTCAAATGACTTACCGCTGTGAATTCTGCTTTAATTGCTTCAAACTTAACTTTCTCATGTACTGCTCGGGCTGTGTTTGAACAATCAAATGGTTCTAAAAAAAGACAAATTAATTGTAACAAAAGGCTTATTCTTATGCTTCAAGTGTAAACTATAATCTTTTTGTCTATGGTATTCAGTTAATTCAAATTTTTATTAAGGGTTACCTTCAACACAGATGAACTTCTCTTTCCATTCCCTGCAGTTGTTTTTAGGGACAGCTTTTGCTTCACGGACAGAAATAACATAGTTGTCCCATCTGTGAAAATATAAAAAAACGAACCCTTAAGGTTTGGTAATTTAAATAAGCATTAGCATGTTGTAAGTGTTGAAGTAGGCCATTTGGATGATGGCCTGCCTGATGCAGTTAAGGGTTTCACCTGTGGTTGTCCATCTAGCAAAGTGACACGATACTAAAGCCTAACAGGTCTGTTTCAGTTTCACTGACCCAAAACCTACCTACTTTCCAGCCACCCCACTGTGTGATTCATAAATTGTTTAATTGACAATTGTTAGCCATGCTGAAACACTATACAAATTATAAAAATACACAAATCCAGTTTCTTTACTGTTAATTAAATATATTAAATATATACAACTGCAAATTTGTTGTAAACTAGAAAACTGTGTCAGGATTTGCCTTATGCCAATAGAAATAAAAAAGCAAAAAGGTAAACACAATAAAAAAATGCTACTTGCTTGAAAACTGTGGCATAGTACTTGAGGAAACCAACAAGCAAGTCTCCCAGTGATGACTTGTTTTCAGAAACAAACAAAGGTATGTTGCTTGGACCACTTGGAACAAGGTGCATGTCCATCTTTGGGTCGAAACATTCCTGAAAGTGCAATGTAAACATATAATAATACTAATAATATATTATAATATAAATATATTATTAATATAATATGATTTATGTTGTTGTTAATATTAATATATAATAAACATATAATAATACTACATTTTTATAGCACCAAAAAACAAGACATTATATATATATATATATATATTTACTGGATAATCCTTTTGAAGGCATGGAATAACAGGTTCAGGAAGGGCTTTCGGGAAACAGAAATACAAATAACAATTAAACAGCGTAAAAAAACTCTTTATAGCATGTACATTTTTTTTTAGAAAGACTACACACTTTCAGAATCATGACCACACATAATATTGTTATTGCATCAGATCTTGAAGAAATTTAAAAGTTAAGAAAAGCAAACAACAAAACAAATAAAAAAAAAAATCAATGTTTTTAATTTACTCTGAAGATAGTGCAGGACCATGAGAACCAGTGTGTAGCTGCTCAATGTTCCACGGCTGGCATCATTGATGTGGTGATGACTTGCCCATTTCTTTATTACAAGGACAATAGGACGAACACGTTTTTCAACTGAAATAAAGAAAAAATAAGTTAATAAGATATATATAAACTGTAATCAGGGCACCTCAAGGATTAATGCTTGGTGTCCTCTTCCTCTGAATATACACAACATCGCTAATACCTATTGTCTAGGCCCATGGATTTTCCTAAACATCAGTTAGGATTCCTAATGCAAACAAGATGTTTTTGTTTTCTAACAATATGATCCCACTTGTAGCTGCACAAATCACAGTTTGAAAACATTTCCACTTAGAAGATAGAATAGTACCTGCAACTCAACTTGGAAGAAATGGAACATTTAGTCTTCCCAAAGCACAGTACATCTTCAGTATCAAACTTAAAATCAAACAGTTTGAAACCATATAATCTGTGACAACCGGCTGACCTTTAGAGATCACACCACAAGGACAGCATGTTCATGCAGATGTCATGGTCAGGTCATGCATATTACATTATGAAACTCAGACCTTACTTGAGCATGCTGCAGAATGCTCTTGCAGAATACTCTTTGCAGAATGCAGCAGAAAACTGACCTTCAAGAAGCACAAGGGTGCATGTGACCAGATTTCTTGAAAGCATATCAGGGACATTTTGGTGTTTAGCAGAAAAAAACACTAGAGCCTAATTTATTTTACTCTTAGCAATAGAAAGGGGGGACATTATGTTATTTGTAGTTTGTCTATAAATAGCACAGGAAGCAATGCTTAAAATGCACTTACACTGTTAACAGAAGTGTTAATAGAAGGTAGATGCAATTTACACTGTTAACATATTAGGATTTTCTGCTATTTATACTACATATTGCAAATAGTGGAAATTACCTGCACCTCAGTATTGTACTACATTATTAAACAGTATACAATAAAATTGTGTGCAAATGATAATGTAAAGTCTAATTATTCATTAGATGCCACCTTTTCGGGATAATATAAGGCCTCCCTAAGCCTACCTTAACCACACCCAAAACTTTCTTTCGATCATGTCCTTAATTTTCATTAAAAACAAATGCCTTTTCGATATGATATGGCATTGGAAAAGGGAGAAAAAAGAATGCTCATCAAAAATGACCATCTATTCCACTAGAGGAGTTTTTTAATTATTGTCTTTTGTAGTTTTGACTAGTCAAATCACACGCTGGTAGGTGCAAGTGCAAATAGACAATCCGTTTTTCTGTTTTTTCCCTCTCAGTATATTGCGATTTATTGAATAGGCCTATATGAAGACACAACTGGGAACAGGAAAGGATGTGTCCTTTGAGAACAAATGGATAGATACTCTTAAAATTGTCAGCTGCAGCACAGGCCAGCAGTTTGATTAGATTGTTTACTTTAATTAGTTATGCAAAAATGTGTAGCCTTCAAAGGCCACTGAGTCTATGAAGAAATCCAGATGTGTGCTGCAACTTAAACCAAGACGGGTTAATTTGGCTCTCTAGCAAGAATCGGGATTTGTCAAATGTTATTAAGCGTTATCTGATGCAATGCTTACATGCCATGATCTACCAATGAAAGCACTTGAAAGCCAGTGTCATTCTGAAACAAAATAAATTTTAAAGCAACTTACGTCTGGCTATTGAAAATCGGGTGCTTTGTGAATTTTTCAGATTTCCAGACTTATGCCATTCGGTTTGGAACTGGTCGGTACACAGCCAAAATCGAGGACATTTTCAAGGACAGGTCACCAGAAATCGGGGACATCTGGTCACCCTAATGCAGCACTCTCTTCACTGCTTACCAGTTGCTGATTGCCTACAGAACAGCCAACAGCACTGCACCTTCATTTTCCTACTCTCTCTTCTGCATTTACATTCCATGCGGAACCTTATTTTTCTTTTCTAACTCTATGTATCTTAGCACTTATGTTATTTTTGTACAGAAGTTTGGATAAAAGTGTCTGTTTCTGTAACAGAATTATTTAAAAAAAATACATGGCCAAAAACTTACCATAGGCATATGTCCGAAGTAGGAAGGTGTTTCTGATGCCAACAGTGTTGTTAAAGTTAAGATCAAACTCCACACCACTTGTATGCACAAGAATGAAAAAATACAGTGGTCAGTTGTTTTGCACTTGTTTAGATGACTGGTCCCAACCCATATTTTGTATCGTCATTCAAACACAGATAAATATAAAATGCTGGTTCTGGTTACTGTTTACTAACTCTGGTTACTAACAAAAATAAACCAATATGACTGCAAATTTCACTGTTTAAGCCTGAATCTATAAAGGGAGATAATACTTTTTATACATCAGTATCAATTGATGTTGACTTGAAATATTAATATAAGACATAAAAATGCTTTTACAATTTTATTTCAAAATCTGTTTTCATATTCTAGGGAAACTACAATTATAATCTTCCTCAGCAAAATCAGGTATGTTGTACATTTGCTTTAAAATACAATAAAATGCAATACTTTTTGATATGATTTTAAGCATATTTTCTGTTTGAACATATAACATTTATTTGAAATATATTCTTTAAAAAAGACAACAAAAAAGTAGAATAGACCTACCTGACTCTGTCCCTGAACTTAAGAATTGGTACTTTTGCTCTTATGAGCCGAGGCTTCTCAATGTAAACTGTTAAACAAAAGTCACACTCTTAGCAAAAGAAACAAAACTTTTGAAAAGTGTCTTAATATAAGTATTGAAAATAACTTACACAGTGTGTGAAACAATTTCTGCACAAGACTAAGAACATACACTGCATCTGTTTTCTGGTTTACCTATAAAGAAACTTGTTAAGGCTTTCTGGGGATTATTTGAAACAGCAAAGCCCTTCTTAACATTTTTTGCAGGAAATCATTCAGACAAAACAAAACCTTTGTGCTACATAATATACTTACTTTTCCATCTTTAATGACAAGGCAAAGATCAGCATCACTGCTGCGGCTACCAAAGCCGTTCAGTGATGATCCAGCCAGAAAAACATGTGCACCTTGATAGAAAAGTAAAGCAACTTTAGAAATGAAGTCCAGAAACAAATAACATAACTACAGAGAAGCATGTAATGTATAGCAAATGGAAATATGAATTTAATGTACATGGGAAGATTGTCTGGATATCCCTCTGTAACACTGCTCGACAATGTTCCTTCTTTTCTAGATCGTCAATCTGTTGTTCACAAGCATGAAACAAATCGAGAATCTGTTGACTTAGCTGAAAGGCAGAAAGAAACTTATATAAGCTATATTATAAAAGCCTTCACATTAAATGTTAATAGAGACTCAGTTATCTTGTACAATGTGGTCCAGCTCTCTGACTTGTGTTACATTTTATTCTAATTTAATTCACGTGTGTCAATAAGAAATTACATTATCATCTGACTTAGGGCATTTAGCCTTAATAACAACATGTACTTAAGCTGGCATGAATGGCATTATGTGATATCAAACTGTGATATCAAAGTCCTAATAAAAACATGTGTACCTTGAATTCACTGTAAGTCGCTTTGGATAAAAGCGTCTGCCAAATGACTAAATGTAATGTAAATGTAAACTTCTGGACCTGACTGTACCTCAAACAGAGATAATGTAATTATTCAGTCAACATATATGAATCTATTGTATTTACCTTATCATTGACTGATGATGTAGGAATTATGCCTTGCCAGCTTTGACTGGATCCCTCTCTCAGAGATGGCACACATCCTGTTGGTTTAGAGTTGGCAGGTAAGCATGTGGGTATGTGTGAATAGGACTTATAGGCCGCTACCTGTGATCCAGTCTCTGAGCAGCAGATAAAATTGCTGTTTCTGGTAGGATGATTGTAGGGATCTAGGCAACTTAAGCGCTGTCTCTTCAAATCATTCTGATTAAAACTGTGACAGCTTCTCCTGGCACAGTAAAAGAGATGCTGATTATAGTAGAGAACTTAAAATGGATTTTTTTATTATATGGATAATATGGATTAGTAACAACGCTTCCAATTACTCTTGTTTGTGATCACAAATACGATTTCAGAGTGCTGCTCACTTTCTGTTGCTGTTTATTCCTCCATTTGGACTAAAAGAAACAGGTGATACCACTGGTTTCCATTGACAGGGTTGAATGAAAGGAGGCACATTAAATGGTGGATCAAAGAATCTAGAGTAACAGATAGTAATTCAATTTAATGAAAAAATGAAAATTTTCAATCACAACACATAAAGAATACTTCACCAAACTGCACAATTGTCTAGTTTGCTGGAGTATCTGATTTAACCATGGAAATAGGCTGAGAAAATAATCAATGACTAATCAATAATCAATAAATGCTACTTACAGGATAACTCACTCACTTTGTTATATTTATAGGTCTTTCAATCCTATGTCGCTTTGCAACAGGGTAAGGCAGGGAGTGCTGGAACAATGATTCAGGTGGTCCATCTTTATAGAAGACATAAGCTGCAGGGAACATGTTCTTCTCTGCCAGAAGAACATACTATTTTCACACTAAGAAAATTTATTTTCTATGGTTTCACAAAAAATTCAGTTGATTTAACAGCCTTCGTCTGGTTTCAGAACCTTGCAAAATCCAATAGGCAAAAAGATAAATAAAATCCTGAGTTTTTATACACTGATAAAAACCACGGGTCGCATACTGTATTAACAAAATCAATTCACTTTCATTTAAGATACATCTTGGGTCTTCGTACAGTCCTGAAGCAATCACTGAAAATGAATATATGAATGAATAAATGAATAATGATTCACAAAATACATGGTTACATGCAAGCATGCAGCCGATTAGCCAGCTGAAGGAACACGTCACCTAAATTCTCTTAAAGACAAAATATTTTGTCTTAAGTTGTTGCATTTTTTTTTAATAAATGAAAAAGCAAAATGATTATAATAACAACAACAACAACTTATCAATGTCGGCAAGCAGGTTTAGTAAGAAAGCAGCAACACTAGTTAGTTAAACACTAGTTAGTCGTTTCTTGTTTCACACTAGAAATGATCAAAATACCACGACATCATTTGCTTCCGGGTAATGGATCTTACGCTGCTGATTATCGTCAAACTAAAAGTCCATTGTACAAACAAAGTGGTAACAAATCAGACATTTACATTTGCAGTCATTCTACATTATTATTATCATTATTATTATTATTATTAACACGTGTGCTCTGAAATTGTTTGCATATAATGTTTAGAGCATTGATAAATTGGAGTTAATTTAAAGAAATTGCAATAAAAGTACAGAATAAAATAATAAAATTGAAGAAGTGAATAAACTTAAAAAAAAAATTAGGTGTACAAATTAGATTTTTCACGTTGAACAATCCTCGTTTAGTGTCCTAAGAGCAAAAACAGCCTACGCGGGCGCGTTGTTCAGTAATGAGTGCTAAATTCATCTTAAAACCCACGCCCACTCATAGTGAAACAGGCATACTGTATTAATTAACGCGTTTCTGTTATCTCGTTATTAACATTTTACAGGCTTATATTTTCAGTCTGTTTGTCGTGTGAGGTCTATCGTGCCAAAGTAGCTAAAATTAGACAACATTTGTGGGCAATTACTTGTACCTACGTAGTTTGCGATGAGAGACGGACACTGCTGCTCAAAATGAGATGGCTGCTAAGTAGATGAGGACAGATCTCACAAACCGCATCTAAACCAGCTATATTTAGCGCAGGAAAAAATAAACTCTTCTGTGATTGAGAATTCTCTTCTAGTCTCAGCAGGGTAAGACAACAATATGGGGTAAGTTATAAATGTATACATTGTCTACACAGTTTATCATTTTTTGTTTTTCTAGTATTTGTGAACAGGTAACATTCAAATAAGTTAAGGTTTGGAGGTTTATGAAAGCTTTTCTTGCACACGAATTGGTATTCTTATAATCCTATAAATTCTGTATTATATGCTATTGATGAAAGTATGCATTGCGTAATACATATGAAATTAGGTTGCAAGATATGTTTTCAGACACATACATGCATTTCACATGTTTAAAATGCTTACATTTGTAGTTACTGCTATGTACATTATCACTACTTTTATTTAATTTTAATTAGGGTCATCTTTTTTGACCCCATGCCTTGAATTTAGTCTGAGGCAGCTATGTATGGTTTGTGTAGGCAAGATGATAAACAGATGTATAGTTTAAATATGCAGTACATTCTGTTTCATGTATTGATGTGCTGCAGTGTCTTTGATCTAGTTGTTTTTATATAATTTACATTTCACCTTAGCTGCAGTGCATGGTCCATTTAATCAATGGCACAGTTTTTGATTAAATTGTTTTTGTTTTTGGACAATTTTCTGCAGTTCAGCAGAAGATTGTGATGAATTATGGGGTGGGGGGTTGAGTGATCCCCATATCCATCTCAGTGGCTTATAAAAATATAATATAGAAAATATGGACTACCAAAACATTATGTATTTTTTCAGAGAATATGCAACATGTAGTCAATCAATACAATAGATATCTCAGATATAGTGGGGGGTAACAATATAAAAACAGCACAGTTCGGTTCATATCAAGGTTCCTGACCCATGGTTCAGTTCATGGTTTCAATTTGCAGCGAGTGGGGACATGGCATGGCACAACAATGCTAAAGAACACTAGATTTACTTTTAACTTCATATTAATAATATTTGATAAGTATAAAGGTGAATTCTGCCAGAAGAACCTGTTGGCCCCAACACTGTTAATACATTTTACAAGGGCATGTGTTACATCTGTATCCATGATGATCCCAGGATAAAAGCAATTGTCATATAGTGAGTGAATGAACCAAACAAGGTTAAGTAAAAAAACTGATAAAACATTTATTAGCCCATAATAGAATTTTGAGTTTCACACGTCAAATTCAAACAGGAAGCAGAACCACATCAACAAAAAACGTGACTGTAATGAAGGGTCATGGGCACAGGGATCCATTTGCAGCTTTATTGGAGTTGTTGTACAAACAATGGTCAAACACCAGTAAATAGGGAATATAAAGGCAGGCAGCACACAAGAGAGTAAATCATTACACAGACAAGGGTCAGGGCAGGCAGCAAAACACAGAGTAATACAGTAAACAATCAAGGTAATAACAGGTAAGGCAATAACCGGGAAAAATGCTCAGAAATGTCTGCATTGGCAAAACAACTTTAAAAACAAACTTCGCAAAGAACAAAAGAGTGAACACAGTTTATGTGTTCCATGATTAAATTAACAGGGAACAGTTGAGTGGTCAGTGGTCACCCAACCCCCCACTCCCCAGCTTTGCCATTCTTAGAACCTGGACGATAGGTGACAGAAGTTGAAACGGGTAAAAAACAGTGCCCATCTGGCCTGTCTGGGGTTAAGCCTCCTAGCGGTTTGAAAGTACTCAACGTTTTTGTGATACGTAAGAACAGTGAAGGGGTGTGTTGCCCCTTCGAGCCAGTGGTGCCATTTCTCCAAAACCAGTTTGACAGTCAACAGCTCTCTATTTCTGACGTAATTTCTCTCTGATGGAGACAGGCACGGGGAAACATTTTAGCAGGTAAACCATACCTTTGGGAGAGGATTGCGCCAACTGTGGTACTAGAGGCATCTACTTCAACAATTGGCAGATTGGAAACTGGCTGATGCAGGACAGGAGTGGAAGTGAACTGAGTTTTCAAGTCTTGGAAGGCCTTTTCGGCGGCTGGACTCCAACGAATCCTAGAATTTTAGACTATAATTTCGGATGAACGTACAATAGAAGTTTGCAAACCCCAGTAAACTTTGTAACTCCTTTACTGTATGGGGCTGTGCCAATCCAAAGCTTTAACCTTTTGATCATCCATAGTTACTTCCTCAGGGCTGATAATGTACCCTAGGATTTCAGTGCTGGTCTGATGGAGTTCACACTTTTCTTCCTTGGCATAAAGTTGATACTTAATTAATCTTTTGAGGACTGATCTTATGTGTGTGAAATCTTCTAATAGAGAGTTAAAATAGATGAAGATGTCATCAATGTGTACAGTTTTTAGTGAACAAGCGCACTATTCGCATAAAGCAACAATCCTTGCAGTGACTGTTTTGCGCGACGGGACAGTATTAGTGGGGCTCAACGTAATTAATTATACGTTTAAAACTTTTACCTTCAACAAAACTAATAGGCAGCAAGTCTTCTGCTGTCATTTCTGCAATTACTAAAGGTAGAGAAAGCAGTTTTCCAATCATCGCCCACCTGTATCCTGATGAGATTATACGCATTATATAGTCCAATTTAGGAACATATTTTGCTTGTCGTAATTGTTAATACATTAATTATTGTCGTCAATAATTAATACAGGAGCGTAGAGAACTTTCTTCTTTAAAAAGAAAATCTGGTAACACTTTCTATGAAGCCCATGCTCATAATGATTTATAGCCCCCTTTATAATTATTTACAAGTAAGTATTACTATTCTATAAATATATTTATAAAGACACAACAACAACTATACCGCATTATAAAGACAGTTATTGCTATCGATACTATTGTCGTTATTACTTATAAGTGATAGATTTGCTATTTTAATGCGCATACCCATAATCTATTTATCCAAACTGTATAAATGCATTATTGATGGCTTTAAGTAAAGTGAAAGCATAGGATGCAGTTTTCCTAATTCAGATGGTAGGAAACCATGAAGATGTGCTCAGTACCCATTTTAAATGGTTTGTTTGCGCAATTAACAACCGAACAATAATTCCTGTAACAAAATAATGTAAAAAAAACACAGTTACTATTTACATAACAGCAAAATACAGCAACATTATTTTTAAGTATTACATTAAACCACAATATGCAATATTGCGTATGGCTAAGAAGATTTACATTTTAACATGTCAACATTTCTTTTGAAACAAGTGCTTGACAAACAGAAACAGCAGAAATAAACAAGAACATTGAGAACAAGTCTCTGACACACTATCTCAGAAAGGGTTGTTATTGGCAAAAGTTCTCCATCTATTTTCATTCTGACATTTCTTTCTTTGATATCACTAATGATATTTTAATCATGGAATCATATGACTGAGTAATTAATACTTATAAATGAGTATATAATGGATTATGAGCATGCACATTGAAAAAGCAAATGTATCACTTATAATAATAATGACAGTATCATTAATGTAACTATAACTGTCTTCATAATGTGGTATAGTTGTTGTTGTGTCTTTATAAATATATTTATAGAATAGTAACAGGTACTTTTAATAATTATAAAGGGGGCTATAAATCATTATAGCATGGGCTTCATAGAAAGTGTTACCAAAAATTTTATCTCCAGATTTTTTCTAGACTCAATGGCATGACCATCTATGGCCTCCACTGTGAGGGGAGATGGACATGGAAATAGTGTGTGTAGTAATCACTGAGCAAACTGAGTTGACATAAATAACTCAGTTGGGTTCCACAGGAGTTGACATAAATGACCCATGGTTTCCACAGGATTGGTGAATGTCGTACAAACAAGGGTCAAACACCAGTAACAAGGACAGTAAATGCAAAGCAGACCGTAAATGGTAAACAGGCAATGGTTGGGGCAGGCAGCAAACAGAGTAATCCAGTAAACAATCAAGGTAATAACAGGTAAGGCAATTACAGGGAAAAACTCAGAAATGTCTGCATTGGCAAAACAAGACTTAAAAAACAGAAGCATGAACACAGTTTATATATTGTCCAAGATTAGATTAACAGGGAACAGGTGAGTAATGAGAGGGAGTGGTCAGCCCCAGGTATGGTGGCTGCTGGAAAATGTAGTCCAATAAAACTAATACTCTGGACAACAACTGGACATTCCTCCAAAACTGATGCAAAAACGAGAAGAGAAGTGGCTGTGTTATGGTCCAGCCACTGAAACCAAGGTTTAACTTTTTGTTCCCCATAATTCCAAAAAGTATGTTTCGCCTTTCAGCCTCATATAAACTGGGAGACATCACGGCCATCTGTGGCCACCAGTACCGAGCTTGGAGGAGCGAGAAAGTACGTTGGCTGCGTGGATGTCCAGAGCCCGGGAAATGAAGGAAGCCCAGTAGAGTGATTCGGAGTGCTTTGGGAACATAGGTCTTACCCACTGGGCATCCCAGCGGAGCGGTTTCCGTGGAGGAGGCAAGACAGATCTGCTTGTCAACCGCCCAAAAAATGGGGCTTACTAAAATGGCTGGAGGGAGAATGGGTTCTGGTGCAAAAGGTTTATCCTTAGCATGGAGGTGGGAGAGGGTGGTATCCCCACTTATCCCCAGGGCGGTAGGTGATAGAAAGAAACCAGGTGAAGAAGAGGGACCAACAAGCTTGTCGGGGTTTGAGCTATTTTGCACTGCAGAGGTATTGAAGGTTTTTGTGGCCTGTGATTACAGTGAATGGATGACGTGCTCCCTCCAGCCAGTGTCTTCATTCCTCCAAGGCCAACTTGATGGCCAGGAGCTCTCTGTTTCCAATATCATAATTCTGCTCCGCTGGGGACAGCTTCCGTGAGTAGTAGGCACAAGGGTGGAATTGAGGAGGCTCTCCATGGTACTGTGACAACACTGCCCCCACGCCGGTGGTGGAGACATCTACCTCAACTACAAATGGCATCTTGGGCTCAGGGTGTTTGAGGATGGGGGCAGTGCAGAATGCCTTCTGGAGTGTTTTGAAGAAGTCTCAAGCTTAGGGAGTCCAGGACAGTGATTTGTGTTTTTGACGGAGCAGGGATGTAAGGGGGGATGCTAGGACACTGAAATTATGGATGAACTGGCGATAGAAATTAGTGAACCCAAGGAACTGTTGGGGGTCCTTAACAGAGTGGGTCCAGAGTGACCTTAGTGGTTGAGGCCAGTCCAGGATAGCTTGGACCTTACTCTTGTCTATCTGAATCCCTTCAGGGCCAAGGACATAACCAAGGAACTGGACAGATGATTGGTGGAACTCACACTTCTCTTCCTTCAAATAGAGTTGGTGGTCCCTAAGACGGCGGACAACCTGTGCAACATAGGTGCAGTTTTCCATTCGTCGCCTTCCTGGATTTGAACAAGGTTGTAGGCACTGCGCAGGTCCAGCTTAGAGAAGATGCAAGCCCCACAGAGTTCCTGCAGCCGGAACCAGGGGAAGTAGATAAGGGAGTTTTACTGTGTGCGCATTGAGGGTCCGGTAATTGATACATGGTCACAAGCCACCATACTTTTTGCCCACAAAGAAAAAGCTTGATTCCGCTGGGGAGGTGGCTGGTCTGATGAAGCCATGATTGAGAGCCTCCTGGATGTAGTCCTCCATCGCCTTGTGCTCCGGGATAGACATAGGATAAATGCGACTCTTGGGGAGAGAAGCTCCAGGCAGCAGGTCGTTCGCACAGTCCCATGGTCGATATGGAGGTAACCTGGCTCTGGTACTAGGGAGCAGGCAGCCGATGGGAGAGTGGGAGTATGTGCGGTTTCTTCCATGAGACAGTCAGAGAGATGCTGAGAGATCTTGACTGCTTTCTACATGAAGCTCTCCAGGCCAACATTGTCCTCATATATGGCCATTTGAACTCGGATTCGGGGGTCTAGTGGTGCCTCATTCCAACCACATGAGGCCACTAGCGTACGGAACTGAACAGTGTACTCGCTCATAGAGGAAGTCCCCTGGTGGAGGCAAAGGGGTTGGTTGGCCGTGGAGAGCGATCCAGTGGAGTAGACAAACACCTCTCTAAAGTGGGCAGAAAAAGCATCAAATTAGTTTATGATGGGATTGTGTGCATTCCATATTGCTCGTGCCCAGAGCAGCACCCTTCCTGAGAGCAGCGAGATCAGGAACGCCAATTTGCATCTCCACGTAGAGAGAAACCTGGAGCAGAAAACCGCAACATTCATCCGTCTCACCTAAATAGGGGGCAGGGGTGGCCATGGGACTGGCAGAGGCAGACGGTGATGGTAATGTGACTAGAGAAAGTGCCGCACGAAGAACGCTGACCAGCTCTTCATAGGGATTCAGGTCGGGATTCGGGAGCTCCATCTCCGATCTGTGTTCAGGTCTGGTCTTCTGTCAGCAGATAACCACAGATAACCACTCTGTGTGAGTTAAGGGGAGAACAACAGGATATTTATTGAATATAATCAATCAAACAGTGGGGGAACAAAGGAATCCAGAAGGGGGGAATCTTTCTTTGACAATGGAGAGCGTAGCTGATGGGGAAGTGCTGGAGTACAGGTGTGTGGTGGATCACTGGAGTTTCTCTAGGAAGACAGAGGAACAACAGGGGAGTCTGGAACAACGTGGAAACAACATTGAGACCAGACAAAGAGTGAATGAGAGGGGAACAGTGATATAGAGTTAATTGATGATGACAGGTGAGGGTCATCATCAATTAACAGTTAGTATTCTGGTGATGGCATTGGTCGGTGGTCGTGACTCCCTGACAGTGGCATGTGTTATGCTTTAGGGCTGTTTTTCTTTAGCTGGAACTGGGGCCTTAGTCAAGGTGGAGGACATTATGATTGGTTCAGAATTCCAGTCAATACTGGCACAAAACCTTCAGGCTTCTGGTAGAAAGCTGAATAAGAATTTCAGACCTGAATCTGATCAAAAATCTGTGGTGATCTGAAGAGGTCCATGCACAGGTAATGCTAACAAGGTAATGCTTACTTTTAACTTAACCCTTTTAAGTTAAAAGTAAAAGGGACATCTTTTTGTCATTGAAATGTATTTTCTTTTAGCACATTTTTTTATGAGGAGTGAACATGCACTGCAAGTCATGACCACACAACCCCCCAGAGCATAGCACCTATCCCCAGAGCTAAAGCAGCTATCACTACAGGGGAGCAATCAAGGGTTTAGGCAGGTAGCAACACTTCAGTTGCTGGAATTGAGCCTGCAGCCCTCTGATTGCAAGTCAGACTACTTAACCAGTAGACCACAACTGCCCCCATTGAAGCACATCAAGTTGAGATGTGCCATGTTGATAGACTCATACCCAAAAAGTGGTGTAATGAAATCAAAAGGTTGTTATCTATAAGTATTAGTTTAAAAGTTTTGCCATGGCAAGGCAATAAACTTATGCAGTTAATACAAGAAGCATGTCATATCAATACCCCTTACCATTCTCATATACTGTGTCTACAAATTTTATAGTGAGTTATCCGTGAAACTTGAACATGAAACTTGGTATGTCATCACAGACATGACCTAAGGGTGCATCATTTGTCTAATTTGCATGAAATTTGGTATGTAGAAACATTTGGTATGTAGTATCTAGAAACTGTAGCATCTAAAATTGTTGACAAAATTGTTATTCATGTCAATACCTATTTCTGTTTGTGAATATTGTATTTATGAATGTCACAGTGCCGCCTACTGGTTCAAAGATATGAAAAAATCTTTTTTGCTTATAACCTTTAAAAACACTGTGAAGAACAAAGACTCTTCAGTAGTTTCCATATGTGACCTCCCCTCTGGGTATGTCTATATTTTGCACCTTAAAGAAGACCTAAAATTTAAATCTGTTTTTACTTGTCTAGAAAATAGCAGTCAAGAACATCTGCCTTCAAGAACATAGGAAAAGTGCTAGACATTAGGAACCACTCTGGTGATTTTGTTTTTAAAAATGTGCGCCAGAATATAGGTCAATGTATCTCACTCCTCCTCTCCTCCAAAATAATTTGCATACATCCACCCCCCCACCCCTGCTCCGGTTATTGCAGCAGTCGTAAACTTCAAGGTAAAATGGCAAGTCACCTAGATGTGCTTCTCTCCTCAGCTGTACAAGTTACAAGCTACAAAAGCTACTGTTTATTTTCCCGCGACATTTAACCACAGATTATTACTTTGCTCTGCTCATTTCATGTCGGACTGTTTCACAAACCCACCGGCTTCTATCCTGCTCTCATCCCTGGGATACAAGAGAGGCTTGCTGTCAGAGGGATCTTCAGGAAACCCAGTCTAAGGGAACACAGCTGTCCCTCAAAACCTTTGAACCGCAGTACTGAAGCAGAGGTAATTCAGTGTCCCTCCTTCCTGTGTGAAAATAGACTTGTGATTGTAATAGAGTATATTGTAAAGAAGTTGTTCTGTATAATTTATGTGTTTAATCTTCACTGTTATCCTTTTCTTCAGTCCCTTACATAATTATATTCAGTTTAGAATGAATTCATACTCAATTTTTAGTGATGTATGTCAATGTAGAAGAATTAATTTTGTAGTGTGCTACATGTCAGACGATAACTGTTAGCTTACTTGTAGTCATGGTAACATGGTATTTATATTTATTAAATATATATTTAGAGCCTGACTTTGTTTTATTGTTGACAGGCATACAGGCTAGTATATCATGTCAAGGTGTGGCTGTTGGCATTATGGCTACTGCAGCTTCACTGCCATTTACTTGACACCAATCAAGTCACAGGCAGCAAAAGTACTTCATCTTGAATTTGAGAAGGACATTGAAGATTAAGATGAAGATGAAAATGTACATTGCCTGCAAGACATGGGGAGAAAGGTCAATGGCATTTAGTACATTTTAATTTGTTAATTGTTCTGGGTATGATTCAAGATTATGTCTGCCTGATTTGCTTAACTAATACAATTGCTTAAATAATGCAATGATGTACTCTCTTTTCTCTGTTTTGTTTTGCTTTGTATAGCGTAAATCTCAATCAAATGTGGATTAGTCTAATTACACACTGCTAGTCTATGGGTTATCTCGAGCTACCTTTTCTTTCCTCTGAGTGACAAACAGCCATGGTCTGCTCTGTACACATCAAAGCATTTTGCAGAATATATGTTCAGACATACTGGTCATGCAGACAACGTTGTCAAAGTCAAAGTGAACTTTATTCACTTTGAATAAAATTTTCTTTGAATTTTCATTTATGAACTTTATTTTAATCCGACCATGTAACAGTAATTACCTGGAGGATTGAAACTGCTAATATAACACAACTGTAACACCAGGACAGCAGAGGGAGCCAAAGCCCTGTGACTGTCTGTTTGCTCCCTCTGCTTCCTCTGTGCTAACTTCAATACATCGCAACTAAGGAAGTTGCGATGTATTGTATTGCCTTGTTCACTGTGTTTTCCTGTGCTTTCTGTGTTTTTTGGACTACCTGGTTTTGGACTCTGGATTGTTTAATGGTTTTCGGATGTATTGCTACCTGCCCTGACCCTTTGCTTTGTTCACTGGATACGAGTTTTGGATTTGTCTTTGTTATTCCCGATTACCTGTGCTTTGACCCTGCTTGCCTCAACTATGCCTCATTTTCTCAATAAACCCAGTATAACCCTGCGTTTGGGTCTGCCTCTTGTCCAGTGTGTAAGTCCAATGTAACAACAACAACATATACACACAACATATACAAACAGACATTTTACACAGTGTGCTTGAAGTAAAGTAGTTTGAGGTAATGAACACATTAATTAAAGTCTTTGTTAGAGAAATCGCTCTCGACAGAAGAACACTTAAAACAGATTATGTAATTATGTCATTTTATAGAAAAATAATTTATGCATATGAATTATTTTAACATTTATTTTAATTAGGAAAATTTTATGAAAATTAGGGAGTTTTCTAGAGTGAGTTTAGTAATTTGATGGCCTGTGGGAAAAGCTGTTGCTGAGTCTGGTAGTCTTGCAGCGCATGCTGCAGTAGCGCTTGCCAAATGGTAGGAGGGTGAACAGGTTGTGTGCTGGGTGGGTAGGGTCCTTGATGATATTGATTGGCCCTCTCGTGGCAGCAGGATGGGTATAAGTCCCAAATAGATGGTTGGACTGATCTGGTGATCTTCTCTGCTGTCCTCAGAGCAACTGCCGTACCAGACTAAGAGGTATGGCAATTCTGTAAATAACAGAAACCATCACAATACAGTGACCATAACAAAAGACGGTAGATTTCAAATAAACCATATACACAAATTCATACATTTGAACATTCTGCTGATCCTGCCCCTTAATCTGTTGTTTTCAGATTAGATGTTGTCTTATTTTAATAGAACTTGTTGTTTTTGGTTTTGATTCTAAATCCATCTTTGCTGTATAAATTGTGAACTTATCACGCGTATTTAGTGTAATGCCTGCAGCGCACGTTAGAAGGTGCTGCAGGTACTACAAAGTATGCAATAATTGTGGTTGGATTCAATGACCGTGGTTATGTCAAACTATTGCGATTATACAGTTATTTAATCATCGTGACAGCCTTAGATGGGACTAAGTGCTATGGGCTGGTAGTCATTCAGTGTTGTGATAATTTCTTGGGTAGTGGTATGGTGTTGGTGGCTTTAAAACATACTACATAGTATGACCACTTGGCACAGAGAGGTGTTGAAGATATCTGTAAGAACATCAGTGAGTGAGTCTGCATAGTCTGTAAGCATAAGTCCAGGTATGTTGTCAACCTGGGGTTCACCTTGAGTAGGGTCTTCTGCATGTCAGCTGGATACAGGTGAAGTGTTTCATTCTCCAGGGAAGGGCTTTTGTTGGTGTGGTGGTGTCGTTTTTCCTCAAACCATCTGAAGAAGGTGTCAAGTGAGTTGAGGAAGTCCTTGTTGTGTTCGCACAGTGGGGGTGTTGGCCTGTAGTTGGTGACTGACTGGATGCTTTCCCACAGGCATCTGGAGTCTTTTTTGTCTGTGAAGTGTGATTGGATCTTCTGTCTATAGGCACGCTTGGCTGCTCCCATGCCCCGGTTCATTGGCCCTGTTGGATCTGAGGACGTCTTTGTCCCTGGACTAGAAAGCAGTATTCAGTGCTCTCAGGAGCTCAAATACCTCTCTGGTAAACCAGGGCTTTATGTAAACATATTCCGGGTTAGTGTTTTCCATTGAGCTCACAGACTGATACAGTGTGGATAGTGCATCCTTTGTGATCTCTTGAAAAGCTGTGTGGCCTACATCGAGACACTATTGAGATCTATTACACTTCCATAGGCCATAAACATGAAATATTGGTAAGTACTGACTCTGAGAAGTGTTTGTACATATGTATATAATTGTGCTAGCACCTTGCTGCAGAGGGTAGCACCTTGCTGCAAAAATTTTCTCTTTCTGTAGGCATGCATACACAGTTTCCACATGAGCACCTGGTGAGTGATGAATGAACAGTGGTAAATCTGTTTTCTACACTTATACAAAGGTTGGTCTAAAGCGATTAGCCTGTGCAGTCATCTTAATACCCTGTGTTTGAATATTCTTTTTGAGAAATTATAATGTCATGCTAATATTAGTCTTTGACTTTACACTGTGGCTCAAATCATTTTAAATAGTTCTGTTTTTGTTTCGAATGGGTGTAAAATGGGTGTAGTGAGCTAAAACTTGATTATGATGGGGGAACTTTGTGATAATGGTGTAAGAGTTTCAGAGCTTAAATCGTATTCTTTCAAAGTTTACCTTTATGTCATTTGAAGAGTGTAAAATGAATATGTATTTCATTCATTTTAGTTATCAAGTGGACATAGATGGACAATAGATGGTAAGTTTCAACAGATTTATTGCAGCAAGTGACCACAAGAAATCGGGTGGGTTATATGGTAATGGTGTCAGAAATAAAATAGTTAATGAAGGTATTTGACTGATAAAGTCCATTATATTTACAGCTTTGGAGATCGTGGATGTTATGAGATGAAGGGAGTGAAGCACTCAGGACTCAGGTAAATAGTGGGTGCGGGTAAGGAGATTAATGTTCTTGTATTTGATTTGCAGATGGAGACGAAGTATAATCCTCAAGATGTCAGAGAGGGAGCGATTCTGGATATAAGAGAGAAACTACAGGTAAGCAGACATGTGTCATTAAAGAGTCTGTTGTTTGAAGTGAGACAAGACCGTGAGAGAAGGTGAAGTGTGTGCTTAAGTAGAGTGGTGGTGCAGGTGCTTGTAATCAGAACTCTGGTAAAGGTGCACGCTGTGGTTGTGAGGTGAGAGATCCTGGCTTATTCATAACAGTACCCCCTGTTCCTGGCTCCTGTGGACTGCGGACCCCATCTATGTGGTGGTCAACCTCCTCCTCTGGGGCTGGTCAATTTGTATGAGTCCTGTGGAATTCAGTAAGAAGAGCTGGATCAAGGAGGTCACCTTAGGGAATCCAGAATCGTTCTTCAGGTCTGTGGCCCTCCCAATCCACGAGGTATTCCAGGCACGGCAACAGGAGTCCAGGATTTCTGATTGCCTTATTCCCATCAAGGAGAGGATTCCACTATCTGGCAAGTCTTTGTGGAGGAAACAGATTGAGGTGAGTAACATGGCTTGTGGAGTGAGACATGGAAAGCATGGAGAATTTGGTAAATGGTAGGTAGTTGAACAGGTAAGTAACAGGGTTAATTTGGTGAACTGTGGGGAAGAGACCAATGTATCTGGAACTTAACATCTTGCAGGGCAAGTGTATCTAGATGTCCCTTGGGAAGAGCCAGACCAACTGTCCTGGTTGGTACACTGGAGTGTGGACATCCACATGGAGCTTTTGGTGGTGTGATTTGTCCCAGGCTCCCTTGCTCTTTCGTAAACACTAAGCCAGTGATGGTATGTCTGAGGGTTCGCTGGACCAAAGAACAGTGGAGGAGGCTGGTGTCCGAGTATGCAATTAGATGGTGTAAGTCCAGTGGCTGGTGATGTAAGGAGTTTTGGGCGTACTTGGCCCAGCCTTACTGCAGGATTTTTGGGTGGCTGTGACAGAAGCTCCAAAGGGAGCGTCCAGTCTCTTAAATCTTGCCTCTGTCTGCCTATTCGACAAATGATGGTATTCCACAACTATACCACAACTGCCCCAGAGCTACATTGGCCCTTGTGTGGCCAGTGCCCAAGGATGTATGGATGGACTAAATAGTGCATTGAACAGGAGGTATGTAAAGTTGGTTTGGGTGTCACCCTGATAGAGTTGTCGAGGAAGCATGGTGGAAGGAAGTGGAAGGGATTTCCAGAGTGTCCACTTAATGGGACAGTCAAAAATGAGAAATTGAATCTCATGAAAAAGAGAGCCCATTGGGCTTGTCTCGGATTAAGACGCTTCATGTTCTGTAGACACTCCAAGTTCTTATAATCTATGTAGACCATGAAGGGATGTTTAGCTCCCTCCAACTAATGTCTCCACTCTTTTGGGGCAAGCTTGATGGCTAGTTATTTTCTATTCCAGATGTTGTAGTTGCCCATAGTCACTTGAGTGAGTTTTCCAGAAAAGAAGACACATAGGAGGTAAGAGTTTGCCTGGGTCCCCATGCTGCTGAGACAGCAAAGCTGTCTGAGGTGAGGCAGGTAATCATGAACACGCCCCCAGCTATACATCTTCTGGTAATTGCTGACGTCACAAGGGACAGATACCGCACCGTTTCATGGAATCTGCACATGAGTCATGCAGATGCTCATTTATATATTAGCATTTTATATTAAAGTCGTAATGGATGCTGTTTCTTTGTTAGATCATTGTGGTAATCACATCCCTTTGTTTTCTTGTGCACTTTCTGCTGTCTCCCATTTTCCTGTGCTCAAGTTTCCTGCCACTGTTTTGGATATTGCACCCACAACAAGCTTGACCCGTGTGCTGTTTATTTGTTTTTTTTTCTTAATAAAAACTCTGTTTACTAGCCACTAACTCAAGTTGATGATGATGAAGTTGATGTTGTGTGATTGTTTATAGATGTATTCTAATTAAACTACAGCCAAAAAATATGTAAACTTAAATGTTTCATATGTAAATGTTTCCTCAGATTCGTTCTTGCCTCTCAGTCATACCTGTCTGAAAGGCTCATTATGTAGCTCATTATGCGGTCCTTTGTCTTCTTAGGTGTCAAATTGGAAAGCATGCATTCCAATTTGTTTCTTAAATTCTATGTTTATATAATAGTACTTTGTGTAAAGCAATGTAACATTGTAAAAAGCGCTATATAAATAAATATTTAATTATTTAAATCAATGGAGGGCAATTGGATCACATTCTTTGCCTGACTGGAGCCAACCTTCCAAGGCAACAACAAATTACATGATGACCATTGAACCCAAGTAGCTGCTTGCTGTTACATTTGAGTTACGGTTAACTTGTCTAAATATGTAAACTTGTCTAATATTAAACACTGCTGTAACACTGCTGATGAAAACCAGAGAAATGCTGTTCTGCAATGCTGTTTGATGTTGGGGGATGTGTCACATTATGGGTGTGATAAACCTTGTCTAGTTATGCGGTCCTCCAAATATACAATGTAGTTTTCCATTCAATATGAGCTATAGAGAAGAAGTTAGGGATGAAGCAACGATAATACCCAGCCAACCCAAAAAAGGTGGGGAGTCTTGGTAGAGGGTCTCGGGGCATTCCGGACGGTCTCCACCTTCTCTTGTGGCTGACCCAGGTACTTTGCCTCAGACATGGCAAGGTGGCATTTGCA
>JBAJNP010003994.1:0-35896 GCA_036877545.1 Yasuhikotakia modesta
TTGACTATTTTGAATGAAACGCTTGATTGTTCGATGATCACGCTTCAGAAGCTTGGCAATTTTAAGAGTGCTGCATCCCTCTGCAAGATATCTTACTATTTTTAACTTTTCGAAGCCTGTCAAGTCCTTCTTTTGACCCATTTTGCCAAAGGAAAGGAAGTTGCCTAATAATTATGCACACCTGATATAGGGTGTTCATGTCATTAAACCACACCCCTTCTAATTACTGAGATGCACATCACCTAATATGCTTAATTGGTAGTAGGCTTTCGAGCCTACACAGCTTGGAGTAAGACAACATGCATAAAAAGGATGATGTGGTCAAAATACTCATTTGCCTAATAATTCTGCACTCCCTGTATTTTGGAAGACCCTGTATGGTGGCAGTCAGCTTCTGGAAAGACATTTAAAGGGACCAGTAGCAGAACACTGCTTTTCTACATTTATAGATTTCAGAACTTGCACTATAAAGATACTTAACTGTATCATGATGTAGTGCATGATGATACCATGGTTCATCATAAAACTCTGTCAACTCGGTTGACTAATTTGCACATGATTCAATCAAAGCCCTAAAACAATGAATGGGACTAAGGTGTGAAAACCTCTGTTATGCTGATTGGGTCAAGAGTTGGTGGCACTTCAGCGTCTGCGGTGATTACTTCCCTCTGTGCTTTGTGTTACCTGAGTGCTTTGTTTTTCATTTGAAGGGACCGCCCCTCATCTGATAAAATTAGCTGTAGCGTAAGACATGTCAAATGTTATCAATACGTATAAAGCCACAAATACTCCTGTAAATGAGCTTTTCAGTTTCTTTTTTACATTACATTTACATTCATTCATTTGGCAGACTTACACTGAATTCAAGGTATACATTTTTATCAGTATTTGTATTCCCTGGGGTCGAATCCACAACCTTTGCGCTGCTAACAAAATGCTCTACCAGTTCAGCTACAGGAGCATTTTGTTTAATTTTCGTGCATCAATTTTCTGTGTAAATCATCTGGTCAATGCACACAGTGTCATAACGAAAGTAAAGCAGCAAAGGCACAGTATCTGCGGAAGACTGCATATAAAATATAGCCGTTATACAAAGTGTTTTGGAGACTTCACAGACAACCAGACTGAAACACTGAGGCTAACACGGTGTGTATTGATTTGTTAACATTGTATGTGTTTTCTGACTATTTTTCGTGTTCTTATATTTAGCTATGTGGCTAATATCACATGCTAACGTTTACATGGACACAGCTACTACACATCTAAAGAAGTACTATCTTACAGCTAGTAAAACTTTGTTTCACTTAGTAAGAATGTGATATTGAAGATTATATCATGTCATGTACATGTAAATTTTTATTCTGATTATTATTAAATGTTAAATGTGCGTTGTTTTGAAGATTATCAGCAAACTTCTCTGGTATATAATTGACCCAATCCACCATTGTATAGTTTTCGCCTAACCATTAGAAAGCTGTCAACAAACGCCGACCCAAAAGTAACACGGTATTGTCGTAGTATGGATATATGCATTATAGCTATACCATGATTGTAGCATATTTTTTTGTAGTACATTGAAACACCTTACAAATATACAGGATTAGGGTGATCATTTATTCGAGTGGTAGCCTTTACATTTACATTATCATTTTACATCTGATTTGCCATGATTTTACATTTGATTTCTTATTTGTGAGGTCAAGTCACCTTTATTAATTTCTTAAAGTCTAAATGTCTTTTTATATTACTGGAAGGTTTACAGCAAAAAGAATATCTGTAAGAATCATGGGGTTAAAAGGGGCTCTATGATTGCCATTATGTTACTACAAAAAGAAGGAATTACCTAATTTTTAAATGTTATTAACGATGTACACCACAAGATTACAGTTATATTAAAAATTAAAGTAGCTGAGGAGGGTGGAAACATAAAGAGATAATTTTCATTACTGTGTTAACTGTGTCAGAAGTGAAAGCGAAACAGACCACAGAACATGGCCTCCAGCAAGAACAACATGAGCCTGAGAGAAGATCTGACATGTGCCATTTGCTTTGAGCTCTTCAAAGATCCTGTGATGTTGGAATGCATGCATCACTTCTGCAGAAGATGCATTGTGTCTTACTGGAAGACTCTCAGGAGTCCTGTGTCCTGCCCACAATGCAGAAAAGAGTTTTCTGATAAACGCTTTCAGATCAACTTTTTAGTAGCCGGTTTGGTGGAGAAGGTCAGGGCCAGCTCCAGTTCTGAATCTCTCAAATATTTGGAGGTAGGTCTTTCTTTTTGCTTTTCTCATCTACTGCAAAAAGAGGCAGGTCTGTATAAAAATGTCTTATTTTCAAGCTGTGTGTCACAAGATCAATGTGTGTCACAGTTGCGTAAGAAAGTTACAAAGCTCAGTGTCTCCCACAAAACAGAATATTTAAACAAAAAATGTTCAGCTATGCCAAAAACAGCTCCCTCACATTCTTATGTTACAGTGTGGGAATATCTGAGTAATGCTATCCAAATGTACAACCTGAATTCCAGAAATGTTAGAACTTTTTTATTTGTTTTAACCAAAAGACGTTAAAATCACAAGTAATATTTTATTCACAATAGAACACAGAGATTTGTACACTTTTATCTATTAAATGAGCTCATTTAAAATTTGATGCCTACTACAGGTGTAACAGAGCATGATGGGAGATGTAGTCAATACTCAGGTGAGGACATTTTGAAAAGATCAGCTGGGAAAACAACTAGCAACTAATTAAGTTAACTGACATCAGGTCTGTAACATGATAACTACAAAAGGAGTGTCTTAAAAAGGTATAAAAAGGTTGTGCATAAAAAGTTGTGTAATATTTTAATACAATATTTCTCAATGTCACAATGCAAAGTCTTTGCCAGTTTTAATAATCTACAGTGCATAACGTCATCAAAAGATTCAGAGAAACTGAAGAAATCTCTGTATGTAAGGGTCAAGGCTGAAGACCTTTGTTGGATGCCTGTGGTCTTCGGGCCCTAAGGCTACACTGCATCACTTATCAGTATGATTTTGTCATGTCCTGAGGGCCAAGGCTCATTTTTAATAGACTGTTTCAAAATGGAAAAGTGTTCTGTAGTCTGATGAGTACAAATTTGACATTTGACCCTGTGTCCCAGAGGCTAAAGAGGAGAGAGATTTTCCAGCATATTTTTAACGTATAGTTCAAATGCCAGCATCTCTGATGGTTTAGGGTTGCATAAGTGCATATGGTATGGGCAGCCTGCATGTTTGAAAGGCACTATGAGTGCTCAAAGGTATAAAAAGGTTTCAGAGCAACATGTTAACCAACTTACATTGAACGATCAAACGAGAGACATTGTGATGTTAATGTCATCACCGGGGGTGGGGGGGGGTGTTTACATGCTGCCGATCTAGTATACACAAATTCTGTTGGATCACAAATCTCACCATTGTGCAACAACAATGCTAATTTTTTGAGATAGGAATTTTGGGTTTTCATGAGCTGTATGCCAAAATCATCAATATTAAAACAATAAAAGGCTTGAACTACTTCAGTTGTGTGTAATGAATCTAAAATATATGAAAGTCTAATGTAAAGTCTAATGAACTTTATCACAATATGCTAATTTTTTGAGAAGGACCTGTATGTGTTTTTATTGTCCAGGTGGGTGAGGGCCAGATGAAGGGTGGTATTTATGGTGGTATTCATCTGTTGAGTGGTTGGAGCGGTAGGCGAATTGCAGGGGGTCCAGCGAGGGGGACAACAGGGTCTTAATGTGCCCCAAGTCTAGCCTCTTGAAGCACTTCATAATGACATGCATAAGTGCAACGGTCTGGTAGTTGTTGAGGCAGGACCCTGGAGAATTCTTTGGCATGGGGATGATAGAGGTGGCCTTGAAGCACGTTGGATCTAAAGTGCTGCTCAGAGAGATGTTGAAGATGTCTATGAAGACATCAGCCAGTTGGTCTGCACATCCTCTGATCACCCTGCCAGGAATGTTGTCTGGTCCAGCAGCCTTCCGCGGGTTTACTCTGTGTAGAGTCTTTCTCATGTCGGCTGTCCTCAGCCACAGCACATGGTCATTGGGGGAAAGGGTGGTCTTCCTTGCTGTTACACCATTTTGTGCCTCAAACCGAGCATAGAAGTTGTTCAGCCCAATAGCAAGGAAGGCTGTTACACTGTTACAGACTAGTGGAGTTGGCCACGTGTCTCTGCTGGTCGTGAAGTGGTTTTCTGAGTGTGTGATTGCTTTGCCTCTCTAATGGCCTGGGACATTTTGGCCCTCGGTGTTCTTAGAACCGCTTTGTTGCTTACCCTGAAGGTGGAGTCTCGGGTTCTCAGTAGTGCACGCTCTCAGTCATCCACAGCTTGTGATTGGAGCATGTGGTGATGGTCTTGGAGGTAGTGACATCATCATTGCACTTGCTGATATAGCTGGTCCCTGATGACACATTCCTCCAAGTTAGTGGAATTGCTGTCAGTTGCTGCTTCCCTAGACGTGCCAGTCAGTGTGCTCAAAATAGTCCTGAAGAGCATAGATGTCTCCTGCAAGTCAGGTTTTCACCTGCTTCAGAACTGGTTTTGATCGTCTGACAAGCGGTCTGTATGCTGGAATTAGCATAACACAGATGTGGTCTGGGTAGCCGAGGTGGGGCTCCACCAGGTACGTGCCGAGAATGTTTGTATACACAACGTCCAGTGTGTTTTTTCTCCTTGTTGCAAAGTCCACATGCTGATGGAATTTAGGGAGCACTGACTTGAGATTTGCATGATTGAAATCTCCAGCAAAAATAAACAGTCCATCGGGGTTAGCGTTGTGCAGTTCGCTAATACCCCCATACATTTAGCAGAAAGCATCACCAGCATTAGCGCTTGGTGAAATGTAAACACCAATGATGAGCACAATACTAAATTTCCATCGTAAATGGGAAAAACCATGGTAAAAACTCCAACAGCAATGAGCAGTAACTAGAAACTAGCACTGAGTTCATGCACCATTCCGTGTTGATGTAAACACACAAGCAACCGCCATGAGTCTTACCGCACAGAGTTGTGTTTCTGTTGATAGGATACGCAGTTAGCTTAATGGCGGCATCCAGAACTCTTTCGCTGACCCATGTCTCAGTGAAAATAAAGACGCAGCAGTCTCTAAACTCATGCCGTGTAGTTTGTTGAAGTCAAATGTAATCCATTTTATTGTCCAGGGAGCAAACATTGGAGAGCAGGATGGACGGAAATGTCGTCAGACTAGGGTTTGTTTTTAGCCTAGCACGAACCCCCACCCTCTTGCCGCGCTTCTGTTTTCTCACGCACCGCTTGCGATGTCCCCTCCCCTGGCCGCCGACATCCGGCAATTCTGAGGACTGAAGGCCTGGTCCCTGCAGCATGCCGAGAATGCTTAGCTTTTCCAGCAGATCATCATGTAGTACAGCTGTGTTGATATTCCTGGGGTTTAACAGTATCTGACAGTGATATACACAAACACCTGTTGAACTGATGTCCAAAAAGTTGTGTTAAGGACAAAAATAGCACCATTTTGTATCCAGAGTGGCCGCTGTGTGCTACTGCTGCACCGCCATCTTGAAACATGTGACCAGAAACTCTTCAGCACTTGGAAACCTTTATCTGGCAGGAATGGGACCAAATTCCAACACCAAAACTCCAGAAACTCATAACGTTAATGCCCAAACTGTTTTAAAAAGGAGATGCTACACCATGATAAATATGCCCCTTATCCCAACTGTTTTGAGATCTGTAGCAGGCATTTTAATTAGCTCATTTAGTGGATAAAAGTGTAGGATTTCTCAGTTTAAAATGTTCTCTATGTTTTATTGTGAATAAAATGTTGAAATTCCTTTAGTTTTCATTTCATCTAAATTAAAAAAAAAACACCCAACATTTCTGGAATTCTGGTTGTATATGTTAAAAATGAAGGCATGGCTTCAGTTATTACAGTTGCGTTGCTGCTTAGAACAGGACCAAAGGTCTAAAAATAAGATTAATAACTTGCTGCACGTAACTATCACCAATAGCCAACAAGTTTTCCACTGATGAGTAGGTGCTTCCTACTGAGATAAAACATGACTCAGGACATTGGGTCATCTCACTGTTCTAAGTGGTCGGTTGATTTACTTACTCCAATTACAACTCTATTAATGTTGCGTTTTGGGCAGTGTAGACTAACATAATGAGCTGTGCAAAACAATAGCTGTTTTGTTTTTTTGTGAAACTGTGTATGACAATTTTTGTCTTTTAGAAATTAGAAAACTTTTTGGAGTCACAACAGTCCATGAAAGATGCTTACATCATCATGATCAATGAAGATAAAGAAAGGATGGATAAAATAAAGGTCTGTCAATCTATAAAGAAGACAACATTAGCCAGCATCTCTTCCTTTAAACTAAAATAATTTCTTCCCTTTTTTTCTCCCAGAAAATAGGAGCTGAGCTGCAGGGTAGAGTGCGCAGTGACTTTGAGGCTCTGCAGAATTTCCTGAGGGTGGAGGAGGAAAACCTAATGGAGGAGTTGCGGAGAGAGCAGGAGGAAATGCTGCAGGGAATAGAGCAACATCTGCAGGCCCTTCAGGTGGCCATTAAGGACATGGAACAGAACATCAACACACTACGGCAGACTTCCAGTAGCATACAGCAGTCTGTGCTTGTGGAGGTGATTGACTGCATTGTATACATTTTTTCTATAACTGATGTTTGAGAATTTTTTGTCATTTACACAGGAGACTAGAATGTTGTTTGTTAGCCTGAATTATTAATGAATTGTAGCTACAGCTCAAGTCTCATGTATATTTTAAAGAACAGTAGAAAATACATTTTGCAGTGATTTTATTAACTGTGTGTGCTGTTTATTATCATACAAGTGGGTGCTTTTGCTGTGGTCCTTGCACTTTAGATGGCTTTTGTATAGTTCACAAAATAATGTATTATTTTGTTTCGTTCCCCTACAGCTTCCAGAACTAAATTCCAGGTGAGAACATGTTCCTAGGGTGCATTGTGTAATCCTATTGGTCAAACCAATTCAAGTGTATAGTACTTAGTGTATAGTGCTTAGTGTATAGTACTGCTCTGCCAGTGCAAAGACATCACTAGGAGTTCACCGTAGGAACCCCTACAAGATCACCTCTCAATCATTTCAGAAGTAGTCAATAAAATTATGTGTATTATCCCAGTATGTGTATTTCCTGTGTACCTGAACCATTACGTCATAGGTCAATAACAGGTAAATGTAACTACTGTTACATAGTCAGATATCTAGAGCAGAGACTGAAAAGTTCCAAATTTTATTATTAGCATTTTCTGGAGGTCAGATGTGATTGATCAGATCAGAGGTTACTGCACATGAGTTGTGAATTATTTGTCTGTTGAAGAGGGTCTAGTATACAAGATGTTGGTTTTTGTTGTTGTTACAATGCTGGTTTATAATGCACTTTTGTCCTATGCATTTTTTATGTTTATCTATTCAAAACTTAAAAAAAAAAAAGTTAATGTTGCATTTTGTTATTGTTAAAAGCCTGACTGTTATCTCTGTGATTTTTTCAGACCACCTATGCAAGAGCTGAATGTTAACCTCAATGCCTTTCAAAGCAAATGCATTGCCCCCCTTCAGTATACTGTGTGGCGAAAGATGTTTCAACATTTAAAACCAGGTAATTTTCCACAAAAGCCTAAAGTTTGTCCATTAAAGAATATTGTTAGGAAGTTGGTTTCTGGTAGTTGCACTGTAGACAGAACACTTTTACAAACACATCATATCCTCAAGGGGGCACTGGCTGGCTTCTATTCTGCTGGTTCACCTAGCCAGGCCTATTTAAGCGAGCAAGAATTCAGTGGGGGAATTTGTTTGAAGAAACTGAACCGGCCTTTTAGCAAGAGGCTACCTAAAAACCTCCCATTGTCACTGTTTGGAATATTTGTGGATTATGTTTCCGCTCCCTTTTAGAGATATTTTTTGTATTTTTTTTTTTTGAGGGAAGTGGGGAAGGAGCACCTTTGTGCGTAAGCTCTCCATCTACAGGAGACACAGCTTGTGTCACTGACTTACCACCAGAGGCCTGGTGGTAAGTCAGTGCCCATTTGGCTACATCCACTTAGCCCCATGCACACATTTAGATAAAGGGGTTCAGAAAAGTAAAAAAGTAAAAGAAAAGTAAAAAAGTAAAAGAAAGCAAAAGAAATGGAACTGCTTCAGAATCATAGGGAAGAGGCATCAAGACAGATCAAGCAAATGTATTCTTTGAAACATTTGTGTGGATTGCACGAGAACAGCCTAGGAAAGAATGGGTGACGGTGTTATGTAGGGAGTTGACTGGAAAGGCCCAGGTGGCTTATGCTGCGCTCAGTTTTGAGGATGACACAGATTATGAGGCTATGAAAATGGCGGTGCTCAGAGGTTTTGAGCTTGTTTCAGAGACCTATCTTCAGCAGTTTAGAACTGAGAAATTAAAGGCTGGACAGACTTATGGAGTTCTTGCTAGGCAGCAGGAGTTGGTGTTTGATAAGTGGCTCAAAGCTAGGAAAGTGTACACTATCCAGGAGCATAGACAGTTGATGCTTCTAGAGTAATTTAAATCTAGTGTCTCACCAGCTTAAAGTCCATATTAATAAGCAGCTGGTGCTATCTGCTTCTAAGACTGCTGAACTGGCTGATTACTATGTGTTGATACACATAGGAGTGTGGCCAAGAAAGTCTGGTGCAGGTACAACAGTAAGATCTGTTTTAAGTGATGTGCTTATAAAAGGGTTTGTTTCTAGGGGCTCTGTGTCAGTTTTCAGTTCCTTCTGGCAATAAATCGGTGGATACAAGAAGGAAGGTGTGTACATCCATTGAATTGAAGATTTCAGTGAATGGCTCTAGTTGTGAAATATTTGAGGATAAGACCCCAGAGCTTCTCATCCTGTCTCCCTATTTTGACCATGTAGGAGCCAAAGCAGGTGGACACAGCACTCTGAGGCTTTCCGGTGGCAAGTCAGCCATCTGAGGAACCTTTGGCCTCGCCAATTAACCTTTTGAGATCGCCAATGCTGACATGAGGGACAGCTGTGTTGATGTTGTTTGATGGCCTGGCATCCTCTGGGAATCTGAAAAACCTCTGAAAAACTTGGTTTGGTTATCACGTTTTTTGGGGTCTAACACTAGATTAGATTAGATTAGAACTGTATTGTCATTACACATGTACAAGTAAAGGGCAACAAAATGCAGTTTAGGTCTAACCGGAAATGCAATAATTTACAGCTATTTACAGGTTATTTACAGATGATATAAACAGAACTTTACAGAAAATGTAGTGCAACAAAGTGCAAACAGTGCAGTACAATGCATTGTGCAATAGACAGTACTAGTACTCGTGTGCAAATTGTGCAGTAAACGTATAGGAGGATTGTAATAACAAGAATCAAATGAACGTGTGGACAGTTCAGTAGTGCAATTATGGTCTTCGGACAGGTGGTTCTGGTCCACAGATTCTCGAAGCACCTGGCGGAAGGCAGGGAATAGAGCAGTCTGTGGGCAGTGGTGTCCAGAAGTGCGTAGATGGTCCTGTAAAATAAAAAACAGAATAACATTAATTATTAGTATTAATTATGCTACTGATGTAGTTAATGGAGTATGTGTGTATATGAGTGTAATATAGTCACTGAGTTGCAGAGTTCATCAAAGAGACAGCTCTTGGACAAAATCTGTTTCTCAGTCTGCTGGTTCTGGCTCACAGGCTTCTGAAGCACCTGCCAGAGGGCAGGGGAGAGAACAGATTGTGAGCGGGGTGGAAGGGTCTGTGAGGATGCAGCGCACTCGACGCAGACAGCGTTTCTGTTGGATGCTCTCAACAGCAGGAAGTGGAGTTCCTATGATGCGCTGAGCAGTTTTCACCACCCGCTGCAGTGCTTTGCAGCTCTGATACCAGACTGTTATACAGTTGGTTAGAAGGCTCTCTATTGTGCAGCGATAGAAGTTCACCAGGATGACAGAGAACATCTGATTCTTCTTTAGTGTCCTTAGGAAGAACAGACGCTGGTGAGTCTTCTTAACAAGGCTGGATGTATTAGTGGCCCAGGACATGTCCTCAGAGATGTGGGTCCCCAAGAACTTAAAGCAGGAGACACGCTCAGCAGTCATCACGTTGATGTGGATGGGATCATGTGTGCCTCCTCAGTCCTTCCTAAAGTTCACAATGAGCTCCTTGGTCTTGGTGGTGTTAAGGAGCAGGTTATTGTTTGTGCACCAACTGGCTAGGTGCTGGACCTCCTCCCTGTAGGCAGTCTCATCGTTGTTGCTGATGAGGCCAATCACTGTAGTGTTGTCTGCAAACTTGATGATGGTATTAGATCCATTGAAAGTCTTGCAGTCGAGGGTAAAGAGGGAGTAGAGGAAGGGGCTCAGCACACAGCCCTGTGGTACCCCGGTGTTAAGAGTGATGACAGAGGGGCAGATGTGGCCTGTCCTAACATGCTGGGGTCTGTTTGTTAGAAAGTCCAAAATCCAGTTGCAAAGAGATATGTTGATGCCCAGGATGACAGTATTGAATGCCGAACTGAAGGCCACAAACAGCATTTGTGCATAGGTGTTATTATTGCCCAGGTGTGCGAGTACAGAGTGTAGTGCTATGGAGACTGCGTCTTCTGTGCCCCTCTTTTTGCAGTAAACAAATTGATATGGGACCAGTGTGGTCTGGAGAGAGTCCTTAAGTTGTGCCACGACCACAAGTGCTGGAAGTGCTGTAGGCCTGTGTGTCACCTGATCTGAAGGCAGAGTTGCATGCTTTCAGCAGGAGGAGCACCTCCTTGTTTATCCATGGCTTCTGGTTTGGGTGAAACAAGTGGTGATTTGTTTCTGGTGTTTTTGTTAATGGTGGTGATGATATAATCCAGGTGTAGCTGTCTATGTCTACGTATGAATGCCACATGTTGCCTGAGAAACAAACATACTCCAGTCTGTGTTTTGAAACCTGTCCTGGAGTGCGAAGTCTGGGGTGAATACTTGGGGGTGAGGAACAAAGACAGGTGATCTGATTGTCCCAGGTAAGGGAGGGGGGTCACATTGTAGGCTTCAGCCATGTTTGTGTAGACATGGTCCAAAGTTTTGGTTCCTCTGGTGTGACAGGAAACATTCTGATGGAATTTGGGAAGCACTGTCTTTCGGGTTGAGTGATCAAAATCTCCCATAACAATAAACACCGCCTCTGGGTGAGCAGTCTGTTGTTTACTGATGGCTGCATGAAGTTCATTAATAGCAAGCTTGGCATCAGCATTGGGAGGAATGTAGCAGCAGCTATAATGGTGGAGGTGAACTCCCGTGGCAGATAAAATGGTCTATACTTCACAATGAGGAACTCAATTCAACTCAACTCACCCAACTAAAACTATAGGTGAATTTGCTCTGGATCAGAGTTCGCCAACTTCCTTAGTCACCCCCCAACCTGTATCATCTTGCTCAGTGGGTCTGGAGCAAGATTAGCTAATTGGCTGTGTACAGGAACTGCATTTTGTGGTAGAAAGGAAGCCACTTCCTCTGAGAAGCCCTCAGCTTGACATTCCCTTAGCAGAACAGCTTCTGCTTCTCTGTGTGTCAAAGTTATGCTGCCAATGAGGTTGTCCCATGTCCAGCTTGATGGACTGACTCTACTAGCTTTCGCCAGCTCTTGAACAGAGTAACATCAGGGAGATTGGGCTGGGTCTCAACTGTCATCACAGAGTAGCATGATAGTAGCATGATTAAGCATTTTATTTCTGAGGCAGCTTCTGGCTGTGCTTCAGGTTTTTTAGGCCAGTACTCTGGACTCTGCTTGTCCCAACGAACACCTTGTATTGACGGGAGTCTGACTGAATCCACTCCAGCACAGTCATGGAATCAGTCCACGGAATCATTTGATGGATGGTGAGTGTCAACTTGTTGTTCACTAGCTCAACCAGCTGAACTATAGACTGCTGCCTCTTAGGGGCGACCTGTGATTGGCCATATGCCTTTTTGGAGTTATTTTACTGTAGTGGTGGAGGCTGTTTTGTAGCAAAGAAGGATGGAAACACACTGAGATAGGTAAGCTCTCCTTCCTGTTTAATCTATGTGGTCTGAAGGTTTGGCAGCAGATTAGGGTCATCCCAGTTTCTCCTTTTAGTCCACAACTGTTGGATGATTACCTTTGCTTCGGCAGTAATGATTCCAAGTGAATCGTACTGAGACACCAACACCTGGTAAGCTGCTCTCATGGTCAGTGCTGTGTACTCAATGGGTACTAATGATAGCTGAGGGCATCAGCTGCACAGTTCCACCTAAGGCCTAATGTGGGCTCCTTAGGGTGGACATAGCTATGTATGCCACTGCTCTGTGGCTGACACAGGGTGTTAGTTTCCTATTGAGTAATGACCTAGCCAGGAATTGTCTGTTCAATCAGTTCAAGGTAAGTCTCTCTTGTGAACCAGTGTTGGTAGCTCCAGATTTCAGGAAACCTTTTAAACTCAATGGATGCTTGTGAGGTGTTCATAGATGTGGTGCTGTTACAGGCAGATTATACAGGTCTGCATAAGCCTGTAGTTTATTACTCAGAGAAGCTAAATTGGCACCAAAGAACATACTCTACCATTGAGAAAGAAGCACTGGCTCTGGTGTTAGCTGTCCAGGATATTGAAATTTACTTGTCTGGGTCTAGTGGTAACGTGGTGATTTTCACAGACCATAACACTCTTACTTTCCTGGCCAAGTTCCTCGCCACGCCCTGCCAGCAGAGGGATCCCTCACCGAAATATTTACTTTTAATCCCTCTGCTTCCTGTAAATAGGCTTTCTGCTATTCTATTTTAGTTTATTTTTAGTTTATTAATTAATTTTAGTTATACAATAATTATAAATATACTACAATTTTATACCTACTTTGTGCAATGTGATTTTAAATCAGATAAATACAGTGAAATATCTAGTTTTATTTCTTATAGTGACAATACACCAACTGCACGAATAGTGGGCTCATGTTAGAGCAGGACTGTCATAGAAGTGTTAGTAGCTTTTGCTGCAATTTGTTTAGATCAGGGCTGGGCAACCCTGTTCCTGGAGGGCCAGTGTCCTGCAGAGTTTAGCTCCAACCCTGATTAAACCAGCCCTGGTTTAAACCAGCCCACCGAGTTGCCCAGCCCTGGTTTAGATATAAATGTGGGTTACACCATCATTTAGAAATTATGTTAAGATGCATTATTATTACTAATATCTACTAAGATTGTCACTTTTTACTCAATATTTAAACATGTATTCGGATATGACATGTAATATCCATATTCGAATTACAAATAAACGATTCGGTTTTCAAAGTGACGTGTAGGGCATTTTTTGTTTTTTATTTCAATGTTTGTCATCTCATCCAGTAGCACCAACATCAAGCAAATAAGCCAATAGTGTACCCTGTTTTAAAAACAAAACGAACAGACAGCCTGAATGGACAATTATTTTGGGTTTCCTTACGCATCTAAGTCCTGTTTTGTCTCCTTTTGTCCTGCTATTAAATCGAAATGTTGACCCGTAAATACCTGCGCCTAGGCATGTTCTTTGCAGTTATAAACGTGAAGAGTTCTACACTTCATCCAGAGTTATATTGTTGTACTTGTTAGCCAAAATGTCAGATTAACAGACTGTTAAACAATTTGTGGTTACATCTCAATCACATAGTTTTTTTTAGAGAGGACGCAGCTTGTAGATATTCAAATATTATTCGAATGTATTCCTTGATATGTAATATCTGTGTAATGATATAACAAAATGTGTAATGTTTCTTTACTGAGAAAATGGACTAAACTTCTATTATGGACCAAACAATACCTTCTGTTATGTAAACAGTAATCCAAACAACAAGTGGATACCTTTGCTTCGGATGGGATGGGCCATTGGATGGGCTTATATCGAACATACTGGCCTTAAATGGTTCTTCAGTGATTTCTGAGGAAATAAGGATATTTTCACACCAAAATAAAAAAAAATCCTCAGAATAATTGAAATATTGTCATAAGTATTATCTTACTGTCAAAAAATAATTGTCAAAAAATTCTCAAACAAAGTTTGCATATGCTAGCAGGTCACTGTACCGTTTAAGCCCACTTTGAAAAAAACAAAATGTTTGAAAAAATTAACTCACCCAAACCATTTATTGTGCTTTAATTTATATATTAATGTGAAATGCCTCAGGAAACATTTATAGATAATTTTATAAAACATTAATCAGATAATTTTGCCTATGAAAATATCATATGCTGCTACTTGTAACACAAAGATAACACAAATTTAATTTACTATTTATTTTACATAGTCTGTAATGAAGGCAACACTGATGGCTTGTTAGAATCCATGAGCAGAGTTTAATAGTACACAGCCAAAAACACAAAGCAGAAATTAAAAATGTTAAACAGGCAAAAGGTTGAAACAGGCAGCCAACAATAACAGCAGCTAAACAGGTCAGGGTAAAGGTAAAAATAGTCAGGGCAGGCAGTGACCAATCAACAAAGTAATTCAGACAAGGGTCAGATACACAGATAAATCAGGCAGTCCAGGCAAACAAAGAAAAACAGGTAATCCAAATAATTAGAAAAACAGGTAAACAGAAATACTCATGCACGTGGAGATCATGGAGATTTATTTTGAGTTTTCATCATCATCATCAAAAAACTTAATAATATTCCCATGCAAACGCACACTTTTTGTTCATTAAGACAGAGTGGCAAAAATAGTTTATTTCATACATAGGCATTTCAGGATTCTGGCTCAGGATTAATTGATTTGTCTGTCATATATTTCTTTGCACAGCAGGTGTCCCTAGTGAGAACAATTCAATGAGGCTTCAAGTAATGAACCCTTTGGTAAACCTTTGTGCTGGAAAGCCCCACTGGTTCATGAATCCTCATTTTGCCATCTCTAGCGCGTGTGCTTTACTTGAATAGTAGCAAATAGGAAGTGGAAAGTGATGACACAGGAAACAGAGGGAGAAGCAGTCAGTACTCTGGCGAGGGTGCCCTCTGCTGGAATGGCTGAACAGGAACATTCATTACAAATATTTAACTCACAAACATAAATGATGGTGACAGTAAATAAACGTCAAAAAGTGAAAAAATGAGCTCAACATAAATAATAAGTAACATTGACATTATCATTAACATTGATAAGAACTGTGAAAGTAGAATAAATAAAGGCAACACACAGCAAAAAAAAACATTCTGTTGTATGTAGTAATGTAGTTTATGCTGCAGTGCATGGGAGCTTTTAACAAAAATCTTAACAATCTATAGCTTTCTTCAATTTGAATCTGTTTGTTTATGTCACAAGTTAATGGATTATGTAACTTAAAATACTAACATGTACTCAGTAACTTGTGTTGCTTGAATGGAATGTACCCATGTTATTTTTTATTTTGAAAAAAAATGCTAAAACATGTCCCAAAAATGTTCAGGGAAAATTTCATTGTGCAATTTTTAAAAATTGAATTGAAGCAAATGTTGATAAAATCGCTGCAGTTGTAATGTATCCTTAGGCCATATATTACTCATATGTTGGGCATGTTTGTTTTTGGGTAGGTTTGGGTATGTTTTTTGGGTATGTTTGTGCATGCAACAAACCACAACAAACCAGCATGGCAGAGAGTAGAAAGATTATTTTATGTTGTTATGAACACTTAAGTTACACAATAAGAGCCATTTTTCTATTTTATACACTGATTGTTTTGTAACACAGTTCATTATAGTTAATCTTTTCCTCACAGGCCCAGCACCATTGAAATTCGATGAGGACACAGCTCACCCCAGTCTTCAACTTTCCAGGAACAAAACTCAAGTGGTTGAAAGTGACAAAATGATGATCTACATGTGCAATGCAAAACGCTTTCTCCAGTGTGTCAACATTCTCGCAACTGAGGGCTTCCACTCAGGCAGCCATTACTGGGAACTTGATGTAAGCAACAATTTGAAATGGGATTTGGGTGTTGCACTGGAATCAGTAGATCGTCAGGCCAGAGTCAAACTGTGCCCTGAGAATGGATACTGGACCCTGCGGCTGCGGAATGGACAGCAGTACTCAGCCGGTACCCAGCCCTGGACACCATTGACTGTGATGAACTTTCCAAGAAGGATTGGGGTTTTTCTAGATTGTGAAGAAAGAAGAGTGTCATTTTATAACGCAGAAAACATGGTACTGCTGTATTCCTTCTCCAATGGGCCGAGAGGAAAAGCATTCCCCTTTTTCAGCCCATGTCTCAGTGAACGTGGTCAGAAAGCTCAGGCCATTCGCCTTTTTCAATTCCCCTTTGAGTGTCCACTGTAGTTTTGCAAACTACATACAAAAAACATTTGTTTTCAGTTTCAGTTTCAGTTGCTACATACAAAAAACATTTGTTTTCAGTTTTTTGTATGTAGTGTACTTTCTGTGTACGCTACAAATCATGTTTCTGGTTGTCTAATCATTTACCTGGAAAAGAGAGCATTTAGTATTTAACATTTAGAAACCACTTAGTCCTGCTATTTCAGTGGTTGGTGTTGATTTTTGTCTGTCAGAAAATTATTTTGTCATGCCCATCATTGTGCCACAGCTCAGTGGTGGGAAGTTTAGTTTTGATTTATTTGAATTCCTTTAACTAATGGACAAAAACAAGCACCCTGTTCTGTATCTTGATATTTTTCAGAAATTTAACTTTCTTAGTAAAAAATCACACAGTACGTCATAATCAACATCTGCCTACAATTACAAGACTTATTTAGATTTTGGCATTGGCATTTGTTCTGAGAGTCTGAGTATGTTTATTGAAGTATACAGTGGGGGTGCACCTGGGGTGGCAGAAAACATTAAGGATAAGCCTGCTATTATCTGTCATAGTAGACAAGTGCATCAACATCCTCTTTCCGCCTGCCCCCTGCGAAGGGTCACATAAACAGAATGCGTGTGTGGGTGCCCTCCAACCATTTTATTTTCATCTGGGGATTTGGGGTTTGGGGATGTTTTGGCTCCTGGAAATAGGAGCAATGCTCAGCACTCTTCTGCAGGATAAGATCACCTTTGACCCTGTGAACAACCATGATTTAAACAGCCTTTTAACAATTTCAGCCCAATGGCTTTGTTCAAAGCATTTAACACAGGACAGAATCCAGTGCCTGGATTTCTAACACTTAACTTGTTTTTTCAATAGTATTTTATTGCGCAATGCTAAAGATCCATTATTATATAATAAAATATCCAGTTGATTCTTTCACTTCAGACGTATTTTGTTTCTTTGATCAATTGACATAATAACATGGTAAGGAGGCTATTTATTTTTAAAAACTTTGGAAAGGTCTGGTTTTACTTCAGTAAAACCTCCAAAGCATTGTATCTGTACACACTTGTCATTGCTACTAAAATGTTTGAAAATATATTTAAGCTGTTGATTTTGTTGTATTTTGCTCTTGGCAGTGTTTTACTTCCTGCTGCTGAGTGACATGCTCTCATTTCCCTCTGATGAGCGGTCAAGCTGAGTTACGTGTTTCCTGACCTCAGGATGTGGAAGAAATTGTGGCACTTCAAGGTCTAGTCCTTGAGCCGACTATAAAGAACACTGCTATAGGAAACACAAAGCTTTTCATGTGGGTGACCAGAAAAGGTCATTATTGTTGATGGTGATATTATTTTAAACATGCCATAAATATTACTTTATAGTTTTAAGAAAGCTCTGTTTTGTGTTGTATCTTAGTTTGTTTAGTCCACAGTTAATAACATAGTACTGCTAGTACTGGTATTTATTAAACACAAATATGTATAATTATTTTTTACAGTCAAAGGTTTGCATGCTTCCAAATTAACTTCTGCTTCTACTTGTGTAAACAGATACAGGATATTGCTTCATGATTCTGATTTTACGTTCATCAACCAAAACGGTACTAAACCGTATTTAATCTTGTCTAAGTGATGTTTTCTTTGGTCTTTGGTAATTATGCTCATGGTTTTTGAGTGAAATCATGAAATAAATATCATTAGAAAAAAATATCATTCATCATTAAATTATCATTGGAATGCTGTTTGTCTAACCAAATTAAAGAACCAGAACAGTTGTAATTATTGTAAATAATTACTGCCATTTAGTTTCTGCAAATTAAGTACACACACAGCTGTCAGTCATAAATGTATATGCCTTATTCTATTATTTTTTCACAACCAACTATAATAAAATAAAGTCAGTTCATAAGCAAGTTATGCTCTATTTGTACATGTTCCAGGTACCACTGACTTGAGAATGCCCTGCCCATCATAACATTCACACTAATGAATGCTTCAAAAGCCAAAATAAACAGAGCACACAGGGAAAACACACAGACTGACTCTCTTACAGGATTTGCTGCATGATGTAGGGTTGACTGTTTCATTAAATTATTGCTTGCAAAAGTCTCCTCTGATTCAAATGCTGTTATTTCTAAAAAATGTATAATAACAGTGCCTAGTATTTATCATGGTGTTTGAATTAATTATATGTGTGATAGATCTGAAGGTTGGAATAGTACAGAATGACTGACAGTCTGTGCATTGATGAACAGCACCACAGTAAGCATCAATATAAATATAAACCCTTAATGTCACATGCCGTTTTTTACATATTCAAAATGTAAAACTAGAATACATTACAAAATTACAGAATACATTACAAAAATCCAGCAAAAGAGTAATTTATATCTAAACACCTTCAGACATTTGGTATGGTAGAAAAAGCCCAGAATGTTCTCTGTAGGATACACCAGGAATAAGAGTTATAACACAAAACACATGTTTCAAACAGTTTCAACTCTGCAGCCCTGGGGCTAGGCACAAATGTGATAGTATTATCACAGATAACATGAGAGTTTAGAGAAGGAAGGAGGCAGATGAGTAAGTCAGAGAAAAGGAGATTGTTTGTAAATCCATTCAGAACTTTAGGATTCTCTTTTCAACAGGAAACCGAGCATTTTATTTCCCTCGTCCGGTGGCACATCCTCTTTGGAGAGTCTTTTCTGTGTTTCACCTGATCTGAAGTTTCTCTGCTCGTTTTATTAAATGACACCAGAAAATAAGACAGTTTGTTAGAATATCTAAAACGCCGGAGGACTGGAAACCTGGAAATGAAGAGAGATTTTACACTTTTCTGTCGGATTTGGATTCCCTTATTCTCAGGTGAGAGCGCATTTTCAGATGCCTACATCAAAACAAAAACGTGGTAGTAGGAAGAATAAAGCCGAACTTTCATAATAAAGTTAGAACCTTAAATCTAAAAACCTTATGCATACGAACCTCGGAAAGTCCTTTAATGAGAGCGGCATAATTTTGACGGGTTCTGTTATGATGTGTGCGGTCAACTTCTGCACTATATAGAGTTTTCTTAATATTATTAATGTTGTAAAATAAATATTTAGTTATACTACAAAGGTTTTATTTGTAATAACTGTGTCTGGTCACAAGATACATATTTTTACATATTATTGTTTTTGCATTTATATTATGCGTCAACGAACTTAGGTAGAAAATGTTACATTTTAGTTGCGTTATTGTAGATAATTTGTAGCTTTCATTGAAATGTTTTTAATTGACCATGAATCTATGTTTAATTCATTTTGCGTGAACAATTAACTTTGTATTGCAGCACTTGCTCACGCTGACAGAGCTAATCTGATTGTACAAAGACACGTAATCTGTTGAAAGACAATTTAAAGGAACAGCTGAAACACATTTTGAAAAAACATATGCTAAATCCCCAAAGTGTAGGGCTTTGTACTAACAGAGGTTGACTTTCGTTTGCCTTTCTTTCAGATGCGAATTCATCATTATATTTTTACTTTAATCTCCATTTAATTTCCTGATGTTTATTAGTGTCCATACCCTGCATTGATATTGGTTATGTAGAGTTTTATTCTATCAGAACACCTCTGTAATCAGATCCTCAGTGTGTAGTATGATGTCAGCCAATCATAACAGCAAGAGAACCGTTTAAAACAGCATAAATAGAGTGCAAAAACCCCTGCAAATATCTATGTTTGGTGTAATAGATGGCCAGAGCTGGAATTCCAAATTAAAAGGAAGTCATAAGCTTCCGTTAGCGCATATGTCAGAATTAACTTTATAATAGTTGAGAAGAAACGAATGAAACTACCCAGTGTGTTACTAGAGTAAACATCAAATAGCAGCCATTCATAAGGACAGTACCAGGACTCCACAGCTGTACGAAACATCTCAGGTTACATATGCAACCCAGTTCCCAAGGCCCTGCAACATGGCCTGAAAATATAGGGAAACCATTTAGGTGCACCTGGGTCTGAACATGTTATAACTATTTATAGGCTCATAAGTCTGAAACTACAAAAAGGTGCTCTGAAACTCAGTAGCATCTCTACAACATTATTACACAGACACTTAGCATCTCGTGAGGCCTGGCCCCAGTGCTATGCTGCTGGTGTAACCCAATCTCTCATCCACATCCCCTTCTTTTAACTTTTCATACAGATTTTAAATCACAGCATCATATTTTCAGTTCTTGTTTTCTGAACCATTTGCTGTTCATGTTATTGCAGTATTAGAAGAAAATGGGGGGATCATTTCTAAATAACAGTAATTTCAGAAAATTGTGCATTGGAAAGACAAAAGTGTGCTGTTGGCAGGCAGCAGGTACAGGAAATACTTGTAAAGGATGAGAAAGGAACATGTAGGAAACCCACACAGATGTCACAACTGCCCCTCCCAAAACATCCTGACCTCACCCCAAATCCCAGCCAGGAAATAGTAAGGCCACAAGTAGGCAGATATACGTTCATGACAGGACACACACATTTTTGCATCTTATCCTCTTCCTGTAGGCGACAGTGTGTCAGTGGCCTTGTCCTAGAGAACAGAGGAACTGTATTCAGGTCTTTCTCACTCATGCTTGTCCCCTCCTGAGGCTTGACTGATGTCCTCCACAGGAAATCCAGTGGTGCTGACTCGTCAGTCCAGGGACAAGGTCTGTTCCGTGGCCTGCCTGCCCTCCAATTGTAGGCCGGACACAGGGCGATTTCAGGGCTATTTCTGACAGGGATGATCTGATCTTTCCCCATTAATGTCTGTTCTACTTTTTAAAAAAGTGCACTGGGTTAGCATATTTTGTCTGAAGAGAAATGAAAAAAATATATTTTTAAATGCTGGCTTCTTGTATTTGAAATGCTAAATAAAACTGTGAAATGAAACGTCAAGCAGGAAAACAGGAAATTTTCTGGATAAGACAAAAATGCATTTGCCAAAGGCTCCATGTTTCTGTCTACAGAGCAACAAGGAAAGGATTGTTTTTACTAAAGGATTTATACTACTTTTAAAGTCTTTATTTCTCCCTCAGAGAATAACTGCAATACGCACTTCAATGTGCCAAAATGAACCCAGAGAACATGAATGATATGTTTCCTTACATCAGCTCATTTAGATCTGCTTAATGGTCACAACAGATCAATGCTCCAAGGTTTCTTGGAGATTCTTATTATACACAAGAAAGATAAGGCAAAATAAGGGTTTTGTTAACCGTTAACCGTTAAGGCCGTTAACTTCTACACAGTCTCACACACACACACACACACACACACACACACACACACATATTAACAGTTCTTGTTCATTATCATTGTATATTCATTTTACATATGGTATGTTCAAGCTTCCACATTAAAAACATCACATTCAACTTAGCGCAATTGTTTTAATACTGGAATTAAAATAAATATTTTCTTTCCCATGTTTTATACGTAATAGTAAACAGGACAGCAGGAACGGAATTCTGCACTGGCTATCTGTGGCATTTCTGTGCCTTGAATACAAACAAAACACACATTATACACTGCCTTGGGTTTCTCATGAGAAAAGATTTTTATAAGATTATAATTACATAATTCTAATTGCAGAGTTAATAAGAAATTTGCATTCATATAAAAATATCTGCTATACACTGTCCACTGTATCATGCCAGTTTAGCATTAAATCTTTGGCTTGTAGATCCTTTAAAATCTAGCCTAATAGCTACTAAAGCCCAGTGTAAGTCTGCTGTCAAATACCTTCCAAATGTTCATAAGCCACCTCATTCCTTGGTGCAGTCCAACTGTGTCGACAGGCTGTTTTGGCAAAAAATATGTGTACATGAGTCAAACAGTCTTACGCATGTTTAGCTGTCTGCAGTGAAGAGCTGGGCCTGTGGAGCAGTTCTGTGCATTCTGATTCTTGTTATTTTCTTAGGCGGTATCATCTCATCTGGGGAGAATAAAATTATGGTACGTGAAATTCTGTGAAATTCTTCACACTGTTATCTGCTTAATAATTGTCATAAAGTCAGCATTGCAGGCAATTCAATCTTTTGATTTCATACTGAGCAATCCATGAGGAGATATCAAGGATCTAAAACCAAATATAAGACAATTTTACATGTTTAGCAAAATGCCTTGTGTAAATTGTATACTTTAATGTATACAAATATACATTTTTACATTTTATGTTTGGTTAAACATGCAATATACAGGTCCTTCTCAGAAAATTAGCATATTGTGATAAAGTTCATTATTTTCTGTAATGTACTGATAAACATTAGACTTTCATATATTTTAGATTCATTACACACAACTGAAGTAGTTCAAGCCTTTTATTGTTTTAATATTGATGATTTTGGCATACAGCTCATGAAAACCCAAAATTCCTATCTCAAAAAATCAATAAAAGAAAATAAATAAAAGAAAAATGTTTTAATACAAAAAAAGTCAACCTTCAAATAATTATGTTCAGTTATGCACTCATAACTGAACTGTTAAAAATCTTTACTATTACAAACTGTTATTACACTTACTAATAATCTGTCACACATTATATGCAAATAATTATTGTTTGTTGTTAATGAGAAATGAAAATAACACATGTGCATGTGCAAGCGTGCAGCAGCCTGTTACAGTTGCTCTCCATTTTCTTAATTAATTTATAATTGTTATTATATATTATTATTTCTTTATTATTCTTTGTTTTATCTATGTATCTAGTATAGGTATATAGTATTTATCTATTTTTCTAGTATGGTTTATACTACTTTATCTACATACTTTACACAATGTAATATGTACTGTAAACTTTCTGTCATGTCAACATTGCTTTGTTGTGTTGCATATAAGTCAGTTTTTCTGACTTTTTGTTGTGTTGCATTTATGTCAAGTATGGGTGGCAGCAAAGCAGGTTAAAATAAATACCACATAATATTCATTTAGTAGTAACATAAAGTAACAACATTCATTAATACACTAAACTAATACATAGCAAACTAATAGTACAAAGTAAACAAATACGGTCCTGTATCATTTTCTAATGTTTAAAGTAAGGTGAAGAGTTAAGGGTCAGCAATTACAGCTACAGTTTATCACATAGAAACACAGCTGTTTTCTTAAAACACTCACCATTCTTGACAGTCACAATGTTATTTTATGATGTTTGATCTTCCCTTCCTGCTGTATCATCCTTTGGTTGTGATCTGAATTTTACATTTAGCAGAAGATTTTATCCAAAGAGACTTACAAACAATAGAAACAGTAAGCAAACAAAAAGGCTACAACATGGAAGTGATTTTAACAAGGAAAAAGAGATTTGTTACCCTGAATCCACATCTCAAGCAATACTCAGTTCTGCAGAGAAAAAAGCTTGTGAAATACAGTTATGAAATACAGCTGGTGTACGTGTAATTAGCATGTTTATATTTTCAGCTGTTGTTGATAAATTAGTAATAAATCAACAATTGTGGTGGTGTTCCACATTTTTCCAGCATACAGTGTTGATATTATCTATTTTAATCCTATTCCTATTAATAAATCCATGTAACTTAAAACACTTATACAGAAAAACACAAGCTCGGTCTACTGTGTCATAGAGTGCCAGCTATCCTCCAGGGCCCTCTCAAGTACAGTTTGCTATCTCTGCCACCTCCGGTGCTTCAGGGCTCAGCAGCCTCATGCGAGTATTCTTCCAGGGTTCTGCCCCAAGATGTAGCGGACTCAGGGGACTCACAACTTCTATGGAGGCCTCTAGACAATTTAGTTTGGATGTCTCCTGCCGGGCAACCATTACAGGGCACTGATACTCCTTTTCTGGTTAGCCCAGAGGCCAGCCTCGAGAGATACGCCTGGCAGTGTGGAAACTACTGCCAGGCGTATCTCATTGGGTCCTCCACACTTTAGATCAGGGATACAGAATCCAGTTAATTTCTCACATCTGCTTTCAGTGGGATCCTCCCTATACTGGTGGGCCCAGTGCAAGCTCTTGTGATGGAACAAAAAGTAGTTCTCTGTTAAGGAAGGAGGCCATTGAGGTAGTCCCTCCAAGCAGGGCTATACAGACGCTATTTCATAGTTCCCAAGAAGGGTGGGGGTCCTATATTAGATCTTTAGGCTCTTAAACCACTCAGTCAGACAACTGAAGTTCAAGATGCTTACGGTGAAGGTTGTATGCCAAATCAGGTCGAGGACTGGTTTGTCACCATAGACTTAAAAAAGCCTATTTTCACACCCCCATCCTTCCTCAGCACAGGAAGTTCTTAAAGGTTTGTGTTTAGGGGCGAAACGTAGATGCAGCACTGGCTCCTCTGAGGCTGTAGGATATTCCAAACTATTTTGCATTCTAAACTATATCAACGATTGGTTGATCTTAGCTTCCTCAGATCATCTGGCAGTCTGACAAGGGCTGGGGTTCAGATTGAACATCGAGAAGAGTGTGCTTTTCTTTTTTTTTAAACATCCTGTCTGGGTCTTGCTTCGCTTGATAAAGATCATGTGGAGAAAGCCCTGGTTCCTCTATCAGGGCCAAGTATTGGGAGATTTTGGTTGCATGTTACGCTAGCAACAGATGCATCCCTCACTGGATGGGGAGTGGTCATGAGTGCACATAAATTGCCTAAAATGCTTGCTGTAATTTAGGCTCTAAAACATTTTCTCCCAAACCTGCACCAACAATGCAACAGTGATGGCATACATTAACCATCAAGGAGCTCTGCGGTCATGCCCACTCTACAAACGGGTGGCCCAGATCCTGGTATGGTCCCAGGTAAAGCTACTGAGAGCATCCTATATCCCTGGATGATGCAATGTGGGAGCAGACATTCTGTCATGGCAAGGGCAGAGGCCCAGGGAATGGAGACTTCATCCCGATGTGGTGAAACAGATTTGGAGCATTTATGGGCAAGCCCAACTGGACCTCTTCGCCTCTCACTCCCCTGACTCATGTCAGGTTTTATGGCCTTGATATTCAGGCCACTACCAGTTCCTCTGTCCTGATGCCATAAGGCTAATTCAACATAGGGCAGAGGGTCTTCACTATAGCAGAGCACTATATATATATCTCCTTCCCACAGTTTTTTGGTGCAGCTCAAGTTCCTTAAAGGGAGCGTCTAACGATATGTATGTTACCCTGGTTCCCTGAAGGGAGCGAGACGCTGGGTCTAGGCCATACCTCAGGTACCACCTGCTTGTTCCAGCTTAGTTCATGTTTGAAGCTAACCTGAGTTGCGCAATGCACATATTTTGTAGCTTCCTTGTCATGAAGTCATTTGGTCTGTGATGTCACGCCCCACAATTGAACGATTGGACACAAGATTCAAAGTGCAGGAAAGCTGGTAGCATTCCCATAGTGCTTCGATACAGTGTTTCATTCCCTTGAGGGAACCAGGGTTACATAGTAATGTTTCCTCAAATTCAACAGTTTATTAAAGTTTCTCCTAAAAAAATCTCACAGATGAGATCTTTCTAATATTTAAATTGTTTCTCCAAAGAAGCAAAATAAATTCAATGGACAACAAATAGAAACACTTTCTTGAATTACCTGTGTTTCGGGTATTTCTCCAGAGAGTAAGACCGAGAATTTTCAAATATGTCTACACCTAAAATATTTTGAGATTGGTTTTCAAATTGAGATTGTGACAATGTTGCGAAATACGCCACATATTACAGAAAAATGGGTTGACTGTTACTGTAATAATTAAATTGGAAAATACTTATTGATAAAAAAAAAACTTTTTGGTACCCAACATCCTCTGTATCATATTCAGTTAAATGTTTGTATTTGTACTCTGACAGTAACACTTGTTGTAACACTGATTTAAAGGTCCTTGTTTTAATTCTCAGTGTATCTTCTTGTCATGAGCAGGGTGACCTCTTAAGCCCTCTGTCTTGCTGTCAGTGAAACAGAACAGATTAACAAACTTTTAATAGGCTAAAGGGACTTCCAGTAAAAAAGTAAAAATAATATAAAGGGTTCAACAAAAAAACCCTTTAAAGAACATCTGTTGATGGTCACCTGGGTGATCCAAACTCATCCTCAGTCATAAATAACAGCAAGTGGACATTCAGAGAATAGTTAGAAGTGATTACTATCGTCTGCATCATCTCTTCAGAGTTTCTTTTTATATTGATGCTAATTCCCTGATGATAAAGATGATGTTGATTTTCTTTCTGTAGGTCTGGTGACTGGGTTTTCTATGAGTCCACCAATTCTTGATGACACCAGAGATCAGATCATGCTTGATGCTAATGACACGTTAACTGTTACCTGCAGGTACAATCAAAGAAAAATTTATTTAATTCACATAAACCTCAAGATTTTACACTTAACATCAGGTGTACAATAGTAAGTTGTACAATAGTAACAATAGTAAGTTGTATTATCGTAAGATATAAACTTTCCATTATACATTCTTTGTAAATATTAATCTAAAATAATGTTTTCCACCACATTGTCTTGCTTTATAACACAGTTTGTTTGGTGTGGGTAAAAAATTAAACAAGGAGATCTCTGTCCCACAATCTAATACCACAGTCATTTTTTAAATAAAAATCTTTCCTGTAGCTCAACTGGTACTGATAAAACAAATTGTATACATTGAATTCACTGTAAGTCACTTTGGATAAAAGCGTATGCCAAATAAATAAATGTAAAAATTGCCCTTTGGTTTTGGCTGTTTCAAAACACTTTAAAAACACAAAAAATTGGATATCATCACGTGTTAAGCTATTGCAGTGAAAACAAATGTTTGTGCTATAGAATACTGACACCGTGCAACCTGCTGCCTAGAGGTGTGCTATTATTTTACTTTAAGTGATTTAATTACCAGGGGACAGCGGATTCTGGACTGGAGTTGGCCCGAAGAGTCTTTGAGTAAAGTAGAAGTTATAGACCGGCAGGACCAGCAGCCACCCGCTGACACCATTGGTCAGAGAGCAGTCAGGGTTACAGAGTGTCAGGGCGAGGCTGGGAAACCCTACTGCAAAATATTAACACTGTCCCACACCCAGGCCAACGACTCAGGGTATTATCAATGTTTCTACAAGGACATCAGAGCCATCATTGATGGAACCACGGCCGCCAGCATATATGTGTTTGTGCGAGGTAAGAATCTTCTGTTATAAAGTCATATGAGATAACATCTCAGATCCCATATCACAATCCCCAACAGTTATTTATTTATTATTAATAAGTTAAATCGCAAAATATATTTCACCATTTTTCCACCATTCTAACTTGTTGTTTTAGCCCATGTGTGTAAACAGACACGTAACCTTTAAAGAACTGTCAATTAAACAAGTAGGTAATAAAAAATATACACCACTACCTGTTTAATTAAACATATAACATGAAAACTTAAAGCCCACTTAAAAAATGATTAAAATAACTAAAATGGCACTGTTAAAGCCTGTTTCAAGTTTGCATTTTCAGGACCCTAAAATGCCATTGTCATGTAAACAAACAGCCAAATGTGAATGTTTTCAGTTTTTGGCTAAAACATTGTGTAAATAAACCCTAAGAAAAAGAGCTGTTGTACTGAATTAACTAAATAAGACTAAATATGAAATTAAATATAAAAGTGCTGAAGATAAGGTTCTTCCTTTCTCCTCTTGCCAAAGTTCCTTTGTGTCAGTTTAATGGAATCATGTTCATGACAGTTTTATTACATGTAAAGCGACTTTGAAGCAATGTAATATTGAAAAAAGTGCTATATAAACTACAACTTTAAATCCTGTATTTGTTTCACTGAATAAATGAGCCTCCATTTATTGTCTTTATAGTACTTTAACCACAGTGGAAACCATTGCAACAAAGTCTCATGTAGAAGTTGTAGTTGTCTAGCATGTGTACGGCAAATCTATAGCATTGTAAGTAAATACAGGATGTGTCATAAAAAGTAAATCAGTTCTTTTGCAAATGCTGTAGTTATTGTAACGAAGAGTCATGGGAACAGGGACCAATTTGCAGCTTTTATTAGAATTGTCAAATGGGCAGTAATCAAAACTAGTGAACAGGAATAATGGAGGCAGAGCAGATCATAAAAAGCACACAGGCAGCAAACAAGAGAATAATCCAATAAACAGTCTGGGTAATAACAGAAATCAACACAGGGAAAACCACAGAATTGTTGCAATGGCAAAACAAGACTTTGCCAAAGACTATTGTCCATGATTGGTGAAACAGAGAACAGGTGCATAAGAGGGGAGTGGTCAGCGTATGGTGGAGTCAAAGAGGAATCAAATGGCACTTTTTGAAAAGCAGTCTATTATGGTTAGGATGGTTGTTACCTACTGTGTTGGAAAGGTCTCTGTGGAACAGGAAAAGGCTGGAGGAGTCCAGAGGGAAGTTGTTTGGGGCTCTTGGACATTTGGCACATGCTTGGACACATTATAGGGAGTCTCATTGTTAGCACAAGAACCAGTTTAAGGAGATGAAGAACAGTCGTTACCCTGGGATGACCAGAACTTGGGCTTTCATGAAGTTGTTTCATTAGGCATTCTCTGAGGGCAAGAGGCACAAAAAATATGTTTTCTGAACATTCATGAGGTGGTGGGCTTCATTTAGGGCTTGTATTTTGGTTATATCCCATTGAACTTGAGCCACAAGGATTTTTTCAGGAGGAAGGTTGTCAGGGTTTGTGTTGTTTTCTTCCTTTTCATCTTGTGGGGAATCAGCTATTCCCTTTCTCTGAACCTGGTCAGAAGGTGACAGAAAAATTTAAACAGGTAAAGAAAAATGCCCACCTGGCCTCTTAGCAAATTGCAGATACTCCAGATTTTTATGATCTGTGAGGACAGTGAACAGATGTGTAGCTCCCTCTAGCCAGTGGTGGTGTTCTTCCGGAGTCAGTTTGATTGCCGGAAGCTCCCGATTCCTGACATCATAATGTTTCAGTGTGAAGCATGACAGGTGGTTCTGGCTTAGCTGCCGCTGAAAGTTAAGTTTGTTTCTCTTTATTCCTCTAATATCATTATCAGGTCTTTTAAATGTTAACTATTCCCTCCTCTGTTTCCTGTTACTAGTTATGTTTACCTGTTTTTGAGTTAATGCATGTGTTCCTTTGTGCTGTCTTTTGCAGGTTTTATTGCGTTGAGGCATAGTTCAAACAGGCAGACAGTATTCACAGGGGCAAATCCAAAAAACTCAATCCAAATAACACAAAGCACGGGTCGAGGCAGGCAGCAAACATCAAAAACCAGTAAACAGTCTGGTGAGTTTAACAGTAACAACTGTTAAACACAGAGACACAGAAAACCAGGGAACAAAGTCAGTCAATACAAAACAAACTTCCTGTTTGCTGGCATGCTGTTTCATAGCCAGCAATCAGGAAGTCACCACAGAGGAAGCAGAGGGAGCAGACAGACATGGGGCTTGGCTCCCTCGGCTGTCTAGGTGTTACATAGTCCACCCCCACCCCACCCCCCCTTTGCTCAAACTCAGCAAAGCCCAGGGAGCAGAAAGGAAGGGTAGAACATGGGGGGGAAAGGAAGTCCACCAGGGAGGAGCAGGCAACTGGAGAGACCACCAGGAGAGACCACCAGAGCCTGGAGAGGCTAGAGAGCCTTGAGAGCCTGGAAGGGCTAGAGGGCCTGGAGAGGCAAGAGGGCCTGGAGAGCCTTGAGAGGCTTAGAGGGCCTTGAGAGCCAGAGAGCCTCGAGAGGTTAGGAAGGCTAGAGAGCCTGGGGAGGCCAGAGGGACTTGAGAGGCCAGAGGGACTTGAGAGGCCAGAGGGACTTGAGAGGCCAGAGAGTCTAGAAAGAGACTTGTGAGCCCGCCAGGGTGAAACGGGAGATGACAGAGCCCGTCAGGGTGAAACGGGAGACGACAGAGCCCTTCAGGGCGGCTCAGGAGATGATAGAGCCTGCAAGGGTGGCACGGGAGATGACAGAGCCTGCCAGGGTGGCTCGGGAGACCAGGATGCCCAACAGGGCGGATCTGGAATAGAGAGCACAGACACACCAACACAGAGAGAAAGGGCCTTGGGAGTGTACGAGTTACCGGGCACTACCACAGAGCTGGGAGTTGCTGTAGACATCCCCGCCACAGGAGGATCCGTGACCTCAGCCACCACCTCAGGGGATGCTGCCTCCTCTGAGGACTCCGTGGTAGAGTATGTGGCCCAAACGACCCACATGGCTATGGCCAAAGTTAGGATGTCTACTGTTTCCGCCATGACAGGAACAGCAGCAGTGACGTGACTTGACTCAGGGAAGACTGCTGCACTTGGACTCAGGGAGGACTGCTGCACTTGGACTGGACACTGGGGCAACAGGGACTCAGGATGGGCGGTCATGACGGGTGCTGACTCGGGCTTGGCAGCCATCTTGTCAACTGTAACCTTTGTAGTGGTATCCATCTTGTCCTGTACAACCTCTGTAGTGGCGGCCTTCTTGTCATGTGCAACCTCTGTAGCGGCGGCCATCTTGTCATGTGCAACCTCTGTAGCGGCGGCCATCTTGTCCTGCTCCTTAGCATCACCCACAGTAAAAGATGAACCACACAGCATTAACACAAGGTCCAGAAACTCCATCAATGTGCACTTATTCCCCTCTGTGGCTAGCAAAGACTTGTATGGTTCAGTATGGTTCTTGTATGGTTCACTTGTATGAACAGGTCTTTAAAAAACGATTCATCATAGAAATAAGCCTCATAGACTAAGGCGCAGAACCGTAACACATAGCCCTCAATTGAGGAATTACCTTGCCTCAATATCAGGAGCTGCTCAATAGGGTCCTCGGATAACATGCTGGGTCCTGGCGATGTATTGTCACAAAATGGTTGTTCAGAGAGTCGGGAGGCGGGCTGAGGCAGGCAGCAAAACATCAAAAATCAGTAAACAGTTCAAAGTCGAAACCAACAAAAGCTAGGAAACACAGAGACACAGAAAATCAGGGAACACAGGGAACAAAGGCAATACAATACATTGCAACTTCCTGTTTGCTGGCATGCTGTTTTATAACCGGCAAACAGGAAGTTACCACAGAGGAAGCAGGAGGGAGCAGACAAACAGTCACAGGGCTTGGGCTCCCTCTGCTGTCCAGGTGTTACAGTTATCTTGTGATTTAATGTTTCCTTGTTTTCCTCACTTTGTAAGTCGTTTTGGACAAAAGCGTCTAAATACCTAAATGTACACATTTTTATAGTGACCACATCCATGTAAGCACCCAGACAATATTACCCATCAAAGTTTGCATGTATCCTATGTTCTTGACAAGATTCAAAAATAAAAAAAAATCATCAGAGAGTTTTTTTATTGAACTGTTTCCTTGAGACTCCAAATGGTAATTGTTTATCTTTGCAACACAATCCAACTGATTCACCTACATTAAACAACTTGCCTGGTATTACTCTTATTCCCTGAGAGCATTTTAAGAGTGCATTTGAAACAGGAGGGAGTCAGGTACACACTTGCTGACTTGTGTGAAATGCTGGTTGATTTCCCCTGACAGGTCCTGAAATTTTCACAGATATTACTAGGGGGGCTGATCAGAAACAGCTGAAAGCACAGCAATAAATTAGGACAGAGCATAAAGCAGAATGGCACCCAGCTGCATGTGGTTTAAGTTAACCTCTCAAATGTACTCACACCTCTGCCTATGGCCCCTAGAAGCTGTCAGCATTGAGCATTCTGTTATAGCTATGTGGTATGCCCCATAGCACCTTCCATCCTCTGCCGAAAGACCTTGTCAAGAAAGCAATTCACTTTCCAAAGATGATTTATTCTGAAACACCACAACTTTGGGGATTTTTATATTTTCCCTATTATGTAAAACATTTATTATGAGAAACATTGCTGAAGATTTGATAAAACTATGTAGCAAAAATCTGATTATTCAGATTGTCTACAGATTAAGCCACCTTAAGCCTGTTTTGAGTCACTAAGCGAAAGAACCAAACTAAAGTATAAAGTAAAATGGCAAAAAACTAAAGTCAAATGTTAAAGAATTTTAAGTGTTTAAATTTCCTTACAATATTATAAGAAAGTGCTGCATGATTGCAAATGAAGCAGGTTTGATTTTTCTTTTTTTTTTGTTTCGTAAACCTTTTGGTCATTTGATTTGAGAAAGGATACATAACTGACTTGAATTTATTTCAAACAGACCTAAAGCATCCATTTGTCAGGACCAATGAGAACAACATTGAGACCATATTCATAACAGATTCTGAAACACAAATTGAAGTGCCATGTCTGGTCTCAGATCCTGACCTAAAAGTCTCTCTCTTCTCGGTAGGTCCAGTTTACCTGCTTTCTCTGTTTTTCAAGTGGATTAAATTTATTAACTAACATTGTTTTGTATTGTTTTAGAGATTTAACCTATATAGCTGCAGTTATATACTGTAAAGGAAATGAAAACAGTTTTTGATTCAGTTTAAATTCAAGAAAATTTAGATTTCTCAGCTTTATGTAATTCAATTCAATTTTTTAGCAGTTTTCTTTTACAGTTTTACACTGCTTCAAAGCAGCTTTACACATAATACCCAGATATATAATAAACACAAAAACAGAAACATTATCAAACATGTTTAACACATAACACATTGTATTTCTGCAAATAGTATGTGTAAAATGTATATTATTTAAACTAATTATGGATTTAATAATACCATAAAATATGGCACACATCAAATACATACACACACAAAATATACACAAAGCAAATACTTAAACAGTACACAATGGAAAAGAATGAAAGTGTAAAGACGGGACGGAGACATTTGCAGCTTTATTGAATGGTAATATAATACAATGATCTTACACCGGTAAACAGGAACATAGGAGACAAGGCAGATCATAAACAATGTACAGGCAAGGGTCAGGGCAGGCAGCAGACAAGGAAGCAAATCATTAAACAGGCACAGGTCGGGGCAGGCAGCAGACAATAGAATAATCCAGATAACAAACAGGGTCACAACAGGCAAAGCAAACACAGGGAAAACCACTCTGAATTGCATGCATAGTAAAGCGTGACTGCAGACAGCTAATATAGAGTACATTATAATCCCATAAAGATGGGAAACAGGTGTGTAACAGAGGGAAGTGTTCAGCCCCAGGTATAGTGGCTGCTGGGAATTGTAGTCCACATCATAACAGAAAGAGAATTGGAGACAAAGGAAAAACAAAGTCTTTATGATTATAATAATGTTACTTCGTTAGAAGCAATATTACCAATTTACAAAACCCTAAGCTAAATTAAATGTTAGCAGACTAGTGACACTAACAGAATGACAATGGCAAGAGACAAGAAAAAAATAATTAACTCTGCTGGAGGTGTGTGTGTCAATAGGGAATTTAATAGTAACGTCCCATTGATCTATCTATCTCAGGGTTATCACATTCTGTCTTTCCATTGTCTGGTCTTGGTAAAGTCTGGATCCATCACATATCAATCCCACATATTAACCACAATAAGTTGTTATGTAAGATACCCGCACATCTTGTGAAAGTAAAGATCAGCAAGATATGTTCTATCTTGACAGATTTGCACACTGGCATTTTATTCCTAATTTCCAATAAGAATGTTTAAATATAATATTTTGACATTTTGAACAGTTACAGCCAACTCCAGTGCTTCTGGAAGATGAGGAGGTCACCTGGAATAACAAAAGAGGCTGGTCTGTTCCCAGACACATCTTTGAAAACACTTCCATCTTTTTTGGGTTCTTTTGTTCCACCTCAGTCCAGAACAATGAATACAGATCTTCTATGTACCTTGTGCAGACCACAGGTAAGATTTCATTGTTTATATTTTATATTATTATATTAAAATATAATGGTCCCTGCATATGATTGCAGACTTGCTGTAAAGTCAAAATTTGCCCTATTGTATTTACCTCAAATCACATTTCTAATCTTATCTGAGCATTTTATTATGCTTTCTGTTTATGGTTTCTATTATGGTTTTCTGTTTTGCTGCTGTTACCCAGACCATGTTGCCTGTGTAGGGTTTTAATATCTAAATAGATATTTAGACATTGTTTTAGGCTAATTTTGCAGGTAAATAAGTCTTAATTTAATTTAATTCTGGTTAACTTTAGGGTAATACAAGTTATGTTAATACCAACGAAGTAGCAATATTTTTACAAATAATCAAGATGCCCTTGAGATAATTCAAAATTCTGTTTTCAGGTAGAAATGTATCACATTACTGTGATAAAGAGTTTAATGGGTTTAGAATAAAGCTGCTTTTAAAGTGATTTAACTAAAGTAAATGTTTTCTCAGCCAGTCGCTGCCCTTTGACTTTAATCATATGGTGAGGCCCAGGGTCCTCACCCCATATCAAAAATTTTTGATTTATTTGATTTTTTTATTTGAGTTTAGGAATGTTGATGTTGACACTTTCATTATTGCTGTTACATTTTAAAAATGTTTGTTTGTTTTCTCGTAAATTGGCCATGATGTTCTCCCATCCTGGTAAGGGGACATCTCAAATTGTTAAATCATCACATGACTGAAATGTGGGACACAAAACATCTGCCAATGTTAATAGCCTATTTTCTCTCATTTTCCTAAAGGGAAAATGAGGCTTGGCTTATTGGCATGCTATGTACAGTCAACATGTATGACAGTGTAACGACACACCATACCATACCAAAACCCACCAGCGGAGGGAGCACTTACTGGAATATTGACTTTCACTCCCTAATTTCAGGGTTTTCCTATTTCCTTGTTCTATTACTATTTAAGCAGCATGCTCATATAAACATGTTGCAAAGTAGTGCCAGCTTTTAACTGTCTTACTGAGCGCCTATTTCTGATTGTTATCTTGTGTATGATTCTGCCTGTTTATTTGTCTCTCAAGTAATTGGATTATCCTTTTGGATTGTTTGCCTGGTTCAATTGTCTGCTCCTATATTTGGCCATTGCCTGCTACATGCTGCTGATTGTTTGCTGCCTGCCATGACCCTTGCCTAATTTATGCTTATGATTGTTTGCTGTTCTGATTCTTGTCTTGTGTTTTTGCATTTGCACATAGATTCTCTATTACAGACAGCTTGTACGTCCTGAGCAAATATAACATTATATTTAACACAGTTAAAATGTATTATAATTAATTATCAATTACTTATTTATGCTAACAAAATAGTCAGAGTTAATGTGAAATAGTCAGAGTGAAGTTTATTTGGATTAATAAGTTATTTACTAAATATACTAAACACTAACCGTGTCTTTCAGATTTGTTGGCCTCAATCCCTGTTTTGGACATAAAGCACAATTTACATCTTTATATCTACAGTACAGGCCAGAAGTTTGGACACACCTTCTCATTCAATGAGTTTTCTTTATTTTCATGACCGTTTACATTGTAGATTCTGACTGAAGGCATTAAAACTTTATTGATCACATGTGGAATTATGTACTTAACAAAAAACTTTATAAGCTTTAAAAAACTTAATAAGTTTTATATTTTAGATTCCTTAAAGTAACCACCCTTTGCTTTTTGGATATTGCTGCAAACCCTCTGTGTTCTCTCAATGAGCTTAAGGAGGAAGTCACCCGAAATGGTTTTTGCTTAACAGGTGTGCCTTGTCAGGGTTACTTAGTGGAATTTCTTTCCTTATTTATTGGTTTGGGACCATCAGTTGTGATGTAGAGAAGTCAAGTTGATACACAACCAACAGCCCTATTAGACAA
>JBAJNP010003995.1:0-35894 GCA_036877545.1 Yasuhikotakia modesta
AGAGAGAGACAGAGACAGACAGAGAGAGAGAGAGATGGAAAGAGGGTTTTAAAAACCTTGGCTAAAATATATACTTTTATTTCTTTTTCTGACTTTGTCCTTTTATATCAGAATGTGTTTTTTGTGTTTTATTGATGTTTCTGTGTCTCTGCATCACTGTTTCCCCTTGACCTCCATGAGCAACAAAGACAAACTCTGCCTGTTTAATTCAAACAGAAAAGCTCAAACTGGCCGAACAGAGGGTGGCTTGAGGAAAAATGTGTCTGTGATGATGAAGGTAGTGCTGAGGTCTGTGGGATAATTGTAGCTATAGTTTGTGTCACACATATTCGTAACTGACAATGTATGAACTAATATATACATATATATATATATATATAAACGTTTTTGTTTAGCATTTTGCCTTGCCTGACTACAAACCTCTGGCTACAACAAATATTGTTCAATATCAGCTACTAACACTAGCAGAGATGTCAGTTTAATTTGACAGAGCCTAAAAAAATATTATTTCCCGCTGAAGAAAAGCCTAAAAAAAACAATGAACACATTCGATGTTTTCATCTTCTCTGAGACAAAACTGTAGCGACTTGAAAGAGTGGGTCCGGTCTCAACTGGGTCAGTTCTTGAGAACGTTCCAGATTGTGAAAATAAGTTACAGTATATTCATATATTCTGTTTGATGTTTCACCTTGAGGGAAAATCAAACCCCACGGTGGCATATTTCGAGTTCGCTGGAGGAACGCTGTGTTTGTTCTGTCGAACCCTGTAAGTCTATCGCTAATGAACCGCAGTTGAGTTCGGCTGCAGGCAGCCTCATCGTCAGACGTTAACAGTTATTTATGAAGGTTAGCTTTTGTACACGTTCGCACAGTCAACACACAAGCTTATTGACACACTGTACGCATTTAAACGCACGACACACACTTTCAAACCTGCGTTTAATTACCCTAACAGGAGCATGCTTTTAAGGCTACAGGCAACGTTACAAGGTGACTTCAGTGCTTTCGTAACAGCGGTTTATATTTCCAACCAAGCCAATTGATTTGATACTTCAGGAACTTTCAGACAGCAGAAATCTATGTTGCCTTTCAAGCCGAACTTTCCTGACTTTAAACATTGTACAAACCTAATGGGTACATGCGGTTAATGTTACCTCACTTTCAGATACCACAAAACATGGGCTGGACTGTATAAAAGTCTGTTCTCCACAAATTATGGAAAACCGTGGGCATCACTGACAGTTACATCAATAAAAACAACAATTTTAATGTGATAATATTTCAACTGTCCTTTGTGAGAAATGATACCAATTGTACCAAGAAAAAAAGTGGCTATTACAAAAAACATGTGAATTACTAACAGAGCTTCAACTATTCCAGTTTTTAAAATTTAATCTTATTTTCAGTTATTTGACTGTGGTGAGTGACCGTCTAAAACACAGTTATTTGAGTGACCGTCTAAAAAACACAAACCTTTCCACAAAATGAACTTTCTTAAATGTCTATTTGCTATTGGGCGTTTTGTTGCAGGGAAAATATTGGTTTTCAGCTGCAGATAATTCAGTCTTGTGCTATTAGCAGTACACATAATGTCTGTTTGCATGTATGCTAGCATGCCTGTGTGTGTTTGAGACAGACTGTTTGTGTACTACGAGGAACAAACCATTAAAAAACGTCACCGGCGCTGATGTAGAACGCAACAGTGTCCAGATTGGCTGTAATAAAACTAGCTTAGCATCACTGAACTGTTTAAAATGGTCCAATGTTAGTCCTATGCTAATGCAATTTTACTTTCACTTTCATGTATTCATCAGGATTCAACTATGACTGATGGACCAATCATCTCTTTCGTACTTCTGCCACCAATTAAGTCATTCATTCAACAACCAACCAAAAGCTGATTTTAAAAGTGATGATTCACCCAGAAGTTTAAAATTTACATTTTATATCTGGTTTATCGCAAAAACATCTGCATTAATCTGAAAGCTTTTAAAATGCTTAAGGTTTTTTTTTACAGAAAGCAAAACAAGTCACTGCAGCTAATTTTTTATGTCTTTTCGAACAAATGGCAGATATAAAATATCAATCAAAAATATTAATTAAAATCAGGAAATCTTTCCTTTTCTCTCAATTAGCTGCACACCCTTGCACTTAAGCGAAACTCCTCAGAGACACGAATAAACCGATGTTATTTCCAGAATTCGCAATCTGGGGAGCTTTTGGTGCGCTGACTAAGTCAAGTCAACAGATGTCGGTTAATATTGCGTTCGCTGAAACGTTTCAAGGGCGTCTGGGCAAGCTGGTGCAAAACACAACAGCCTTGAACACACTGTCTTGTTTAACAAAATAAAACAGAAAATGTAACCCACAACTGAAGCTTTGCAGACTGTATTGGAAATAATCGGATTACAAATAGGCCTATAGTTTAAAACGACTCTGTCAGGATAGTAAAGAGGATCTGATTTACATAATAACAGTTTATTTTGTACACAGAGAGTCCATGATATTACAAAATAGGTACGATTACATAAGTCAATAAATTCTAATAAGAGTTCTGAGGAAACTGCGACTCTCTGTCGCCATCTCTGTCTGAAACGTACAATGACTTTCACTTTTTTTTTACTACGTTAAACTCACAAGCCAAACTGACATTTTCTAGTAAATCAGACAAATAACAGCTTACAAATCATAATTAGAAACTTACTGGTGAATCAAGGTAATATAAGAAGACTTGAGACTTTCCAACCCAGCTGTATATAAACAAAACACACTGAATATATATTCATCTCACTCTAGCGTGACACATTACATAATATATTTATTTTGATCATATATCATTATCAAATTTATAATAATCAAATTATAAATGACAATATCCTGTTTTGCAGAGTCAAATGGTCATAAAATAGAAAAGAGAGATTTTATATTATATTAAAAATGTTTTTTCTTTACAGAAAGAATCTTACAGAAAAGACACAAACATATTTATCCTATGTGCAAAAATCAAAAAGATCACACATGAAACATGTCACCACAAAATTCACTCGTGATTTGCAAAACAAAAAGCCTTTCAAAACCACACAGTTCACTGCTCACCCGTCTTTTTGTGGGTAAACAAAAACAAGAAAAAAAGTGACGTTTCGGCGGTTAAATCTCGTGACAGAATTGTCTCCGGCTCATGGGATGTGACGCTAGCAGAAGCTCTCAGCAGGCCAGCCTGACGTTCAGAGAGCTGTTGTGTCTCTATCATGTACTGTAAGCAGATGTCTAACTGTCACTTGGTCTGACGGTAATCCCTACAAGAGCTACTGTGTGTGTGTGTCAAACGTTAAAAACTCCCACTGCGTTTAACCATGTTGAGCGACAGGCGAACTCACACATGCTCTGTAGTTTCCAGGCCTCTTGGTGGAGTTAAACAGCATTAAACCTTTTCTTATCACCGCATGACCAGCGTAGAACTTATAATCTGGTGGAACCATCCTAACCGCAGACACAAAGACTTGGCTTTCGTCAACAGTTACGCCTGTAAATCACTTTACGGCTCCACGTTCACTATTTTCACCTGATACTAGCGTGTCAATTTTCCTGCACCTACAATCAAAGGCTAAATCCACCCAGAGAGCAATTCAACACAGCAGGATACAGAACCAGGACTAAAAGCGTCTATTTCGGACTCCAGGTCTGCAATATGTCAACTGGCTCTTTGTGGCATCGGTGCCCTCGAGGCTCCTGGGAAAAAAACAGCGCTGCTAACGGTTGTAGCGTTTTATAAAATTGCTACAAATGACACTGTCATTTTGAGAAAGCAGGTGGCGTTTACCCCTCATGTGCTTAAAGTTTCACCCAACACTGATGCTGCAATATAAACCTGACATTTCTGCAGGACTGTTTTAGATCAAGCCTTTAAAATTGGAACGGGCTTTGTCAACAAAACAAGACACAACTAGCCTCACCGTCCAAATCTACTCCCTTGTAAGGTTCACATTAATTCTCCTTGGTTCTACCTGTCAAGCACTGTTTTAAGCGAGCCCTTCTGAGCTAGCGGAAAAATGGCAGATGGACTGAATGGCACAGAATGAATTTTGGAAATGGACCAGCGTTTGAAAAAGATTGGTCTTTAGAGAAGGCCCAAATCTTGCGATGAGAAATGGGAATATACCTCTTACGATTTACTACAACTGATCTCAGATTTCATTCTCGCTAGGGTGGGTTGAAGAGTTTTTAGCACACTCAAATGAACGCTACGACCCTTTAACGTGACATGATAATTGGGTTTAATAGCACAAGCAGTAAAGTCGTAAGCCACTCTCAGCATTTCATACGTCTCCTGGTAACCAATTTGGGTGGAAAAAGTTATTCATCGTCTCACGCGGAAGCAATCAGAGGTTAAATCTGAGAAAAATTGTTAAATACGGCAAATAGGAAGCGATCTTTTATTTTGATTTAACTATTTTCAAGACATTTGTTGCATATTTAATGCATGTCCTCATACTGAACGAGGGGAATAGCTAATCAAAAAATGAATATTTAATTTCTTTTGGTTTATTCACCTTGAATTCCCATTTACAGAAAGATTCTGATAGGTAAAGCAACTCGTAACATTTCTGATCTGTACTAAAATACACTGTTATGTATTTAGATTAAAGTTTAAAACAATAAAGGTTTTGTTTAGCTAATTATGAAGCTAAATCACAGGGTATCAGGAAATGATGCTAAGTTTGCTGCACAGCCCATTTACCAGAAGCTTTTCCCATGCACCTGCTGTTTCCATGGTGATTGTAATTGGATAGGTTGTGGGTAGTTAGCGGGAGGCTAAATCAGGGCCTATCGGAGGGGAGGGGTGCTGGAGGACAGTTATCCAACACTCGGGTGACACTGCAATAAATCAAATGCCGGCCAATCAGAAAACAATCTGGAACTAATTGCTCCTGCTAATATAGAGACACAGAGAATCAATGACGCTAAATGTGAAAAGCCTTGTTAGATCTAAGTGAGATTGAATTATTATATATAAATGTATATAGACGCACATAATAGATAAATACATTCCTGTCGCTCTTTGTTAAGGTCCTACAGCATAAATCATAAAGACTTCCTTACTTTCATTTTCATCTGTCAACCACCCGACCCTTTATTCTCTATTATCTTCACAATATAAAGTTACACAACAACTTTGCTTCCAGCCTAAGGAAACATTTAGACCGGGCCTAACTCTGATGACTACTGTAGCCAAACAGCCCACCAATGCCTCCCACTTCCTGCTGTCTGGACTTTGATGGAGCCATTAATCTTAGCGTGCGTTTAGCATTAGCCCTCAAAGTGTGTTAACCTCGGCCCCTTGGTTTCCAGTTCAGAAACCTAAAATGATAAGGAATGACATGACAAAGGGCTCTACTAGAAAAACAAACACCATCTTATGGCCAATAGTGGTTGGGAAAAATCAAGGAACACAATTTCCCTTCCAAATAAATTGTAATGTTAATGGAAAAAGTGGGCGGAACTAGATTTTATCCATCTGGGAACCGATTGGATCACGAAAAAGGGGGGTGTTACACAAATACTAAGAGACAACAAAGAAGGATCCACAATGTCAGCTTAAATAAAACAAATTTACTCCTATTAATATAAATCCTATTTGGTACGCTGTCAGAATGACAAACATCAGCCAGACAGAATTAGCTGTAAACTAGTTTGTGTCTGATGTGGATTGACTAAACTGACAAACTGCTCATGCACCCAGCAAAAAGACAAACATATTCTCAACAGATCTGTTACCCAAAGACCATTTCTGCCTTCTAGTGGCTGGTCTGACAACAGCAAAGTCTGTTTAAAGGTGCCATCCTTGTTGCCTTTTCACCCGATACCTTTTTTAAAGAATCTAGTTTGAATTTTAATGCTTCAGGTCTAAAAACCAGACTATAGTTTATGAAGTTGTATTATAATAAGTAACTAAATAACACTAAGCACTTCCAAAACCGTTTGCAGTTTTAATGCGTTGTGAAAACTACCAACACTTCCAAGCAATTTAAGCAAACAAACAAACAAGGGCTTGTATAAGACAAAACCTTAACAAATACTTCAAAAAAAGTTGAAAGCAAGCATCGTTTGTTTGAAAAACGGCATCACCTGCAATTCAGAGTCGCACCTGTTGTGTTGTCGTCGCAGATATGAATATAATCCAGGTTTACTTGCATTGATATGATCCTGATTTGATTCGTATCTGTTTTAATGTGTCCGCGTGTGTTTTGAATCTTGACTGAATCGATTCGGTGTGAGTGGACGGGCCTAATGCAAACCAATGGCGAATCGATTCATAACATGTTTATTTTGTCCCCCAAATCAAACATTGATCGTTTGGTTGTTTCTAAACGCTAAAACACAGGATGCACGATTGTGAAGGATCAAAATAAGTCAGTATTTATGAAGCCGAAGTCAATGATTCGCTTTCAGTGTAGACACGCTAAATATAATGTGAATCAAACAAACGTGTTAATCTTGTTTTAGAGACGAAATGTGACCATGTTGCACTACAGACACTAGTGTGTATTTGTCAACATTTTATTTCTTTGGAGACTTAAAACTGGAAGTTAAATGGTTGTTTATCTGGATATTGTAAAACAGACGCCACGTGTACAACAGATGGAAACCAGATTCACTATGTGCAGGTACAGTATGAATTTCTGTAAACTGACAATATTTGCGTGATATTTATTATTATTTATGGTTATAATGTTAAGTTATTGTATATTTGTTTTCCAGAAATCCAATAATCTCCCAGATGCACAGATTATTGGATTGCATGAGGTAAAATTTTAACTGTACAATATTATTGACGTCTTTGATCACATGGTGGCGCTATTGCTCATAAAAATAAGATACTGCGCGACTTCCAGTACCTGCAGTAAACTTTGAATGTAAATGATGCAAGTTAAAAACTAATTTACAACCAGTACTTTAGCTGGAAAGATATTTGTGATGGATGGATAGGTAGAAAGCATTTGTGTCAAACTCCTTTTCTCACTCATAGCTCAACAAATTGCTCAATTGTAACGGATGTTGCACTGTGGAAGCAGATAAAACGCATTTTGCAATGGCTGTGTTATTGCAAACATCAAAAAATGTAACAATTAGACTTTAAATTAGAAAAACTTTATGAAGTTCTCAAAATGTTTAGTCAAACATCATACATTTTTTCTGTTGTTGTTATTTTATTAAGTATTTTAGTAAGTTTTAGTTAATAGTAAATATGGACGCCTTCTCAGAGTCTTCCTGGGTGCCCAAACGACAAACATGAATTGCAGGTTTTGATATCCTCTTTTACAGTAAATGTTGTGTGTGTGCACAGAGAGAAAACATCACTTTGATTAATACCCACACAAGCAAACTATTTGTTCAAAAATGAAGATTTCTTTAAAACTGATTAGCTTTGCCTTGCTTTGTTTTTATACTTTTGCAGAAGATCAAGGTAGGTTTAACAACTCCTGGCAAATCTTCCTATATTCATATTTTTGAGGTATTTGTAATTAAATTTAATACTGTCCTATAAGGATATACTGTACATTACATGTTTTTCTAACACGTATCAACCAGAACTTAAAATCATAAAACATTATGCAGGAATGTCTTCATGTTTGTGTTGTTTATCTCATTCAGAATGTCTTCGAAGCGACATTAATTTGGAACAAACCGAGCGACTTGAGAAGAGTTCCTACAGTCATGGGGATACAGTGAAAATTAACTGCATTTCAGGCTACAGCGGCATGTATAAATTGTCCTGCAGTAACGGGAAATGGAAAAAAATAAAAGAACAAACATGCTCAAGTAAGATTTCCAATAAATTTCGTTCAGTGCAAGTCAAAAATCAACATTTTTTACCATGCAAATAATTTTTTCCCTCAGAGAAAAAATGTGGTCACCCGGGGGACACGCCAAATGGCGATTTTAGACTTTTGGAGGGAAACACTGAGTTTGTTTTTGGGGCAACGGTGGAATATACTTGCAACAAAGGGTGAAAGTTGTTCATTCAAAGCAATTGTTTTTAATTTTAATTCTATTTTCCGTAGCTAAGATCTGAAGCCTGTACTTAAACACTGTTCACAGGTATGAAATGGTAACTAGAATAAATCAGCGTACCTGCAGGATTGCAGGGTGGGATAATATCCTGCCTGCCTGTGAGAGTAAGTTGACTTTATTGTCGTTTCTTCTCTCTCTTTCTGTCATCAAAAATTCAGACTCTTATTGTATAGTTTGTGCTTCACCTTACAATAATGCAAGAAAACCATTATTAAACCATTGCTTTTATCTTTTAGGGAAGCAATGTCCACCCATTTATGCAAAAGAGGGTGTGACTGCATCGGGCAACACGGAAGACGGAAGATACGGTGATGTCATTCGTTTTGAATGCGTTTCTCCTGACAAAAAGATAGTTGGAAAGACAGACATTCACTGCACAGAGGCCGGAGTCTGGAGCGACCCTGTTCCCAAGTGTACAGGTGAATTTCATTTGCTGTTTGTCAGTCCATCAAAACACTTTTAGATTACTTTTAAGTTACTTATCAGATTACTTTTCTAAGTAATGCTTGATGCATTTCTAAATTTCATTCAGAGATAACCTGCACCGCGCCTGACATACCACATGGGTCTGTTACTGCGAAAACCGAGTACAAAAAAGATGCCACGTTGCAATACCAATGCAACACAGGATACAAGCCCAGAGAGGGAATGCCCAGATGCACTGCATTTGGTTGGAGTCTGAAGCCGGAATGTGAAGGTATATAAACATAAAGAATTTCAAACAAATTCATAACGGACCTTAACGTCTCACTGTCTATACTGAATTACAACTAGCATAATGCGGTAACTGTGTCAATACCAAAGCATTGAAGTTTTGAGTGTAGTTAAGTCAAATCACAGGATTTTGACTTAAGTAAATTAAGTCACAGGATGTATCAATCTGAAATCTGTTAGTTAAACATGGCTTTACTTGAATTATTTTTTGTTTATTTGTATTTTGTATTGAAAAAAATATTGCATCTTGGTTCATTTGTTGTGCATAATTTTGTTTTAATCAGAAATATTCTGTGAGCTGAAGGAAACCAAATTTGGGATCCAAAAAATCGTACCACAGGGAATCATTTTCTTCAAGACTGGAGACACTGTACAAATTACCTGCTCTAAAAAATACAGGATCTTTGCTTCCAAAGAAACAGTTGGAACATTTAGATGCCAACATGGGCAATGGGACAACAGCCCAGTCTGTGAGGGTGAGTACAACAACGTCTCTGAATTTGGTCCTCAACTTGTCGTGTATTTCAATAACCTGAATATCGTTTCAGAGCTTACATGTGAAGTTCCACAGAACCGTCGACTTTCACGTCCGGATTATTATTTTTATGGCAACTTGAAATTGGATGTTGAACGAAATTACGAGTGTTTATTTGGATATCGTAAAACTGCAGAAAGGGCCAGATGTACGGAAGATGGTTGGAAACCAAATCCATTGTGTGCCGGTACTGTCCCACAATCTGTTGATAATATGAGCTGTTATAGAATTTGATTATAAACCATTAATGTTGTCTATGTTTGTTTTTCAGAGTATGTGTGTAAACCACCAAAAATCTCAAATGCACAGATTAAGACTCCAGGTTTCACTAAAACAGAGTATGAAATCTTTTCAACAATAGTGTACAGCTGTGATCCTGGATTTAAACCCGAACACGAGATTCAAATCACCTGTCATTACCCAGACAAATGGTCAGGCATAGAACCCTGTATTGGTAAGTCCAATCAAAACATTGCATACCCGCCTATTGATCACTCTGAAATGACACTGAACCATTAGGAAGGTGATTCAGTTTGGAACATCTTTCCACAGAAAAGAAACAATTTTGCGCTACACCAGACTTAAGATATGGCTACGTACTCCAAGACTCCCACCAGGAGAACAGAATCTATTACTCATGCAACAGAGGTTATAAACCCTTCTATGGAAACTGGTGGGGAGAGGCGAGATGCAACAATGGACACTGGTCTGATGAGCCCCGATGTATCAGTGAGTATGTTTCTAGTCGTCTCAGAGCTCAGCAGTACAGCATGATTGTATTTGTTGGGGGCTCCTGTTGCAGGGCTGGAGAAATGTGGTTCTCCCCCTAGTGTTGAACATGGATGGGTGAGGACAACAAACAGTCTGGATGAATCTGCAGAAGTTGAGTGTGTTCATGGCTTCAAGGCATCACAAACCTTGATCAGATGTGTCAACGGTACATGGGAGAAACCAGTTTGTGAACGTGAGTTTTTTTTTACTGCACTTGAACTTGTTGAAAAATAAAGCATCATGCTAATGCCACACTGCTTGAGTCACACTAACAGCAACTGTTCAAGCATCTGAACGGTCAATTCTTTCAGGAAATGACTTAGTTTTTTGTCTTTTTTTCAGAGAAAATGCAGCATTGTGTCAGTCCTCCAAAAGTTGAAAATGCCGCCATTGCCTCCAGACCTCAGGAACGTTATTGTTCCGGATGCCACGTGGTTTATATGTGTCGAAAACATTTTCAAATGAAAGGGAACAGGAAAGTTTATTGCAATGACAGGGTCTGGGACGTACCACCCAAGTGTGAAGGTGAGTTAAGCTGGTTTTGGTCTTTTAATCATCTCTGTAGGTCAAGTTCAGAAATTGTCTCCTCACTTGAGTTTGAATCAGGATTTTGGCTCCAAGAGGAATCGGGTTATAGTTTATCAATGTGATCAAATTCGATCATAGCACTAATAATGTTTTGAATGTGCAGAACTGTCTTTATATATTATATATTATGTTATTATATATTAAGGTCAATATAACCACAATAAATATTGTCTATATGCCTTTTTAGATGATCATCTGTCTTATGAAAGTGAATGGTAGAGTGAGGTAATGCAATCATGAAAATCACAATGAACTTAAGTTATTTTTGTCCACCAAACTGTATTTACTGTATCATAATCTTCTGTGTTCAGATCTGAAGACCTTTGAATTATCAGGATATTGAAGTTGGACAGAGACACAGCTACAAAAGCAAACCTACACACACACGCTTACAGCTTCTTCAGTCATAATTATGTTAAAGCTACTTCATTTTGTATGAGTTCACAAAGAAATATGATGCCTGCATTTTGTCAACCATGCTTCAGAATAAAGCTTGACTTTGAAACTGTCCGACATTATACAGTTCTGTAATGATCACAGAACTATGTTATGCATGAGTTTTACAATACAGGTAAATAATGAAGACCTTTAAGGTTAAAAAACTTAAAAACAAATGTAAATCTTAAAACAAAAATGAATATTGGCCACAGCTTTCAGGCTTTATAATGGATATAAAGAGTAATAACTTAAATGTTAACAGTGAAAACTTTCACGTTCAAAATGAACTTTAGGCGATTAAGTTTGTAAACCCACGATACCGCCGCCTTTGAATTTGGGTACGGAGCGGACAGCCAATCAACTGGTCGACCGTAACACAACCGTCCAATCACCGAATAGCTGAGCAAATCCGGACCAATCAAACGCTTTAAGATTCCGTAGACCCGCCTACAAACGGAAGTCACGCTGGTTTACATAATGGATGAATGTAGGAGCTTTAACTTTATTAACTTTAACTCTCTAGTCAACCTCAAATGTGTTTAAAAACACAGGAAATGTGACCATAGAAAGGTAATCGCAGCTTTACGATGTAAAAATGTGATTTGCTTACATTTTAAATCACACGTTCGTATTATATTAAGGTTTGTTTCTTTTTCAGCGGTCAACGAGAACCCAAGATATAAGTTACATTTGCTTTAAGGGGTTTAATATACACAAACCTAAAACTTAATCTTTCTATTGTTTTTGTATTTTATTCATATTTTAATACGCGTATTACATTTATTTACAAGGTAGACACTATCATTAAGTACACATACATATAAACACACATGCATATAAATGTATGTGTATGTATGTGTAAATGTATGTATATACGTGTATGTGAATATACATACCATATGTAAAAAGTTTTATGTATACACACATTTATATTTATTATATCCTTGTTGATTATATCCTTGTTGAAGTTGTATGTGATTTGCACGATGNCCTTGTTGAAGTTGTATGTGATATATATATATATATATATATATATATATATTATAGACAGACAGACAGACAGACATAGAAGGAGAAGAACAAATCGTCCTTTGACTCCAGGCAGATGGCACAGCCTGTTTTGCATGAAATGATCCTGAAGAGGTTTCTGAGAGAAGTCATCAGACTGAAGTGGACTGAAGACCATGATTACGAGACGAGAAGAAACTCAGGGTCGTGGATTGCCTGCCATCTCCTGTTTAATATCCAATGTAATCACCAGCTGCCAATTACAATTCAGACAGCGTGCCGATCGCCCCTCTCCTCTCAAACCTCACCAATCCCCAGAGACCTCTTTGTATTGAGGGTGCGGAGGGTTGTGTCTCATTGGTGAGTGTTTGAATGAGAGCTTCTGAGACTGGGGCGCATATAGACACAGCAGGATGCTTGAGACGCAGAGATCATGTCGGACGTTGCAGCATTACGATGACACCTAAATATGGATCTTATGCTTTTGGGTTTAATGAGGCACAGATTAGTGACCTGTGTCTTGTATTTTCTCCTGCTGGGGGCAGAAAGTAAGTAAGATTTTATGCCCTTGTGATGTACGGTTAGTCCACCTGTTGAATATTCAAGACGGCGGACGGTGGTTGTGTTAGATTTTTTGTGTGTTTTTGTAGCAATGAATCATATTTACATAGTGACTTAATTAAAGTTGTATGTGATTTGCACGATACATATATTTTAAAATGTCTATTCTAAATGTCAAAATGTCTAAACGTTAAATGTCTACTTTAGAAAGTGTAAACACTTCATAAGTATATGTATATATACTGTATGAAGTATATGTATGTATGTATGTATAAATTATGTAATATGGCACATATAGAGACAGTACATGGCACATATAGAGACACCCATAAAAGGTCACCTAATAATGTATCTATATCTTTGATATGGCTTCACACATGTGGTCAGGGGTATCACAGCCGCATCTGGTAGATGCACCAGCCACAGCGGCACTTAGGAACATTAAAGGTATTGCATCAAAGACACCCTGAAACAAAACTGGGCTTTTCATTTTCTGGCATCCGGCATATTTAATAGGAAACTGGTTCGCTTTCATCACACAAATATAAGGCCTGACCAGTGTGTCTGTATTTTGTCAGCTTTTGTCGGTATTATATTTGAGTCTAATAGCTTGTCTCTTGTTGTGTGATTACAGAGAGGGTTTGAGTTGTGTAACATGTAACATGGTTTGACATGCTTGTGGATTTCACAAACCCCAGGTTGTGAGGGTTCATGCTGAGCACTGGTCTAGACTTACTCCAATCTGATCTTGCAGAAAATCCCTCTTACAACATTGGGACAGTGTTCTACAAAGCCACATCCTTACTGCCAAATTTCTTCTTAAAAAGCAACTTTAAAACATCTTAATTGCCTGCAGGATTAAGCCTTTGTTTCAATGCACGGCCTGTAATTAAAGAAAAAACGTTGCACACTGGAGGGTCTGAATAGACACCCCCTAAATGACTGACTTATGTCTATTGCTGGTCGCCGTAGCAACCCCTGCGAAAGCAAGCTGGGAGCGTTGAATTGGTTGCTATGGGGACATAATTCGATGCTTTGTTGAGATTCCAAAGTTTGCGAACGTCCTTGCGCTGTTAGCAGGATGTGAATAGGCCTGTCAAGGAGGTCAAGCCATTTCTTGGACAGATAACAGAGTATTGTTTCCTCTGGCACGGCAGAATAATGACCAACTGACCGCAGGATGGAGGTTTTTTTTATATGTCCTTTATCTAATGTCCTGCAGACCCTGTGTGTATATAAGTGACCAGTCAGGGAGATAAACTGACCCTTCAAGTTGAAGCGTGTCATTGGTTTTGACCTTTAAGCTTTGCTTAATATGCAGAGAACTTTAAGTAAGATATTTGTATGGTGATTCCCGCAAAAGTAAAGAAGACTGAGGTGCTGTTTATTTGATTGTGTACTGTCACTAATTTGAGACAAGAATTAGATAATTGCTGACAATTGGTCACTAGACTGAGCATCTGTATAATCACTGTAGTGCATCTGTTTTTACTGCAGGTCAAGAACAATGCAGATTCTGGCTCCACCCCTGGATGTTTGTTTGGCTTTGCAAAATAAGCATTGGTCCAAGTTCACAGCATCTGTTGGTTCATTGGCTGATTTATCTAATGCTTATTGTTCTAGTTAGTTTGCTTCTTGAAGGACGTTATACAAAAACAATTAGACAAAAGATGTTTCTTCTTTGTTGAGCTCTGTTGGTTAATGACATTTTGTGAATCGACTATTATAACAAAAACGTAATGTAATTGTTATGTGAATCATCAGAAACCAACACTTGGACATCATTTAAGTACAAGCTTCTAACAATGTGTTTTTTTTAGGTTTAACACCTCTCAAGAGCTCAACCCTCTGCTTGGACAAACCTTGCCAAAACAGGGCTGAGTGTAGGGAATCCCCATCCGACTTTGTCTGCCAGTGTCAGTTTTCAGTGCCAGTCCAACCCAGCGGGCATTGCAACTCTTCTAGTGCACTCTGCCAAGTGTCCATCTGCCAGGGCAATGCGACATGCCAGTCCACCGGAGCCCACCCAGGGGAACTAGCGTGCCAATGCGCATCAGGCGTGTTGGGGCACGACTGTCACTCTAGTGTCCAGCAATGTGCTCAGAAGCTGTGTGGGGATGGTGCTCAGTGTCTGGCAGTGCAGTACAGGAGTCCAGGGTACATGTGCATCTGTCAAGAGAGCTATACCGGGACTTTCTGCGAGAAAAAGGTGGACCATTGCTCTCCCAATCCGTGCCGCAATCGTGCCATCTGTCGGAACAGAGGGGGCGGCCCCGCCTGCTTCTGTGTGCCGGGATTCCAGGGTGAACGCTGTGACATTGAGGTGAATGAATGCGTGTCACGGCCATGCAGGAACGGAGGCACCTGTCTGGACAAGATCGGACATTACATCTGTCTCTGCAAGCCTGGATACACAGGTGAGTGAAGGGGAGAGTTTGATGCACCGTTGCATGTGGCATAAGTGCAACTCACCAGTTAAACTGATGTTTGATGCACCTTAACTAGTGCAAAAAGCAACCATTGGCATCTAGTGGCTGAATTGCAGTATTACAACATGATGGGAAAAGCTGTGTAAAGTTAACTAAGGCAGCTATTTTGGGAATAATGATGTAATGACTACATCAAAGCGGGATAGTCATAATTTTACCTTTAGCAAATTAGGGAGTGTCTATTTTTATACTCTTGGCTTAATTCTCGGACTAGTTTTATTGTTAAAAATTAAAATCTTAGTTTGGAGGAATTAACTAACCAACTGTCCCAATTTAAGGGTATCAGAAATAAGGTGTTTGGCAGCTTTGAACTTTTGACTCCAGACCCTACGGTTAGATGTGGTTTCCCATTTCACAACTACATTGCAACACACATAAACGTGTGAACAAATGTGTGTGCAATAACGTTTGGTACACTGTTAAGGCTTATTAATCCTGGCTGACCATTAAGCCTGGCCTGACCAGCTGGCAGGTGCACTAAGCCATGCAGAGATCTCAACAGCTGACTGGCATCTTTAAACTCTGTTGTCTCTGATGTTCCAGGTAGCAGCTGTGAGGTTGAGATTGATGAGTGTCAACCTCATCCCTGTCTCCACGGCGGCAGTTGCCATGACCACATCAATGGCTTCTCCTGTACCTGTCCGGCGGGCTTCCAGGGGGAACACTGTGAAACCGACGTCGATGAATGCAGTGACCAGCCGTGCCAAAATGAGGCATTATGTGTCGATAAAATAAATGAGTAAAGTGTATTTTTATATATGTCTTGGTCATATTTCACCCCAAAATAAAAAACACAGTAATAAAATTAATGCATGTTTTTAATAACCCCAGTTACCACTGTGATTGCTTGCAAACTGGTTTTACGGGTGTTCACTGTGAGATACCACCCTCACCATGCTGGTCTCAACCCTGCCTCAATGGCGCCCTCTGTCAGGATGAGGAGAAAAACTACACATGCAATTGCTGGCCTGGTGAGTTACACTGAGCTTACATAGAGTAAACTGGAATCTAATGGTGACACTGGAATTTCAGACTGCATAAACCAGAGAGTTTGAAACATGCTAGTCATATCACTTGGTCATGTCAGGTCTGCTCTGTGTGCCCCAGGGTTCGAGGGTCGTAACTGTGAGACGGACATCAGTGAGTGTGAAACCAGTCAGTGTGTTAATGAAGGTACATGCATTGAGCTTTCTTGGAAAACCTTGTATGGCACAGAGTTCCTATTACCTTCTACATACAACCCCAGGAACGCTGCCGGCTTCGTCTGCAAGTGTCCACCAGAGTTCTCAGGTATCTGCAGAAGCGGTCTCAGTTGCATTTTTATTAGCTATATGTGTGACAGTGTTTGAAACGTGCCATCAAAAAGGTTGCTATCTGTTGCTATATAAAGTGTGCAATCTGTTCAGCTAAGATCGTTTTCCACATATATTCCTGATTATTCTTGTCAACACAAGATCAAGATTAAACACATGCAACATATTTAGCGCAAAAAGTAACTCTTTGTCACTTACGTAAGGTCACCAGCTTTGATCATTGCTCAGAGGCGGAGGCTATAATTGGTCTTTGCCATTGTAAGATGCTCAGGCTGAATTAAGCTAATCTCCTGGGAGCTGGATTTGATGGGGCCTAGTGCTGCAGAACACGGTTTTGAAGTAGGGAAGGAATATACACTCAGGGTTGTCTGTTGGGATGCCCTTTATTGTCCATGGGCCCATCAAAAGGCAATATGACTGAACAGATGTGTGGTCGTTGGGTTCAGCGGTAGACTTATAAGCCATGGAAACTGTGGTGTGGATTGTCCTATTTTTCTCTTCAGGTAATACTCAACAACTTTTGGGTATCTAAAAATTACCTAGCAAAGAAAATACAACTCTCTGAATATGATGTTGTTGGTAGCAACTTTAGGTGATAAGGTTGCATAACCACTGGTGGTTTGTTGGTTGTTTATGTGGGGTTTTCTTAAATGTTTAACCATTTTTCTGTGACTAAGTGGTCATTCAGTGAAATGTTTACCACCATAAAAAATGGTTTGTTCCTGAGAAAAACAGTTGTGGCACGATTATGGGCATTTGCTATTGACTGGAAAATTAAGTTGCCACACCGACATTAAGTTGAATGAGTGTTATGCAACCAGCTTTGCATATTTGTTTTCCTGGGGGATTATTGGCTAAAACGTGCCCAGATTATTCCTGGCATCCAATGGGAGGTCAAATAATGCCCGTATTCTAACATTGACAAAGCTGCACAAAGAGTTTTGTGAATAAACTTTTATGATGGAAAATCAGTTTGTTGTATAATAGCAGTTGTATCAGTATGTTTCTATAATAGCACTGTGAACATCTCACCTCGGGGGTAATCCTAAATATTTATTTTTAATGAACTTGACTTTTCATTCAGGTGCCTTGTGTGAACTGAACATTACTGCCTGTACCACCAACCCGTGTCAGAATGGAGCCACGTGCGAGAACTTCCAGGGCAGCTACAAGTGCTTCTGCCCATTAGAAAGCCAAGATGGAGCCCTCTATGGGGGTCGCAACTGTAGCGAGCCACTGGTAGGTTGTGAGGGCCACGAGTGCCAGAATGGGGCAGCCTGCATGCCCTTCTTGAGTGAGGGTATACATGGCTACAGTTGCACCTGCGAGGCGGGCTATACCGGCTCCTACTGCCAGACATCCACTGCATTCTCCTTCGAGTCACCTGGAGGCTATTTGCACCTGGAGACACCACAGCTGGGTGCCGAGGCGTATTTTAAGATTACAATAAGCTTTCGCACAGTACTGGAGAGTGCAGTGCTCTTCCAGAGAGGCGGTGAAGGGGTTATGCTCAGCCTGGAGTTGCAAGATGGCCGGCTTCTTCTGAATCTTAGGAGTGACCCTCTGACACCTTCAACCAGCTGGACACTGACCTTACCTCAGGATGTTTCTGATGGAGAGTGGCACACGGTAGAGGCCGTACTTGGTGGGAACACCTTGCTGCTGCAGCTGCTGGACACCAGCCAGGGAGAAGGTAACTGTAGTACAGCAAAACCAGTAGATGCAGATGCTCTTGAGCTGGAGTCTGCTCTACAAAACACCTTTGTTGGAGGAGTGGATGGAGGCGGTGATTCTGGCTCCTTCGTCGGCTGCATGAGGGACTTATTTGTGGACTCGCAGCTGATGGTGCCAGAGGACTGGTTAAGCACCTTAGCAGTCAATGTCACACATGGATGCAATCATCACGATAGGTGCCTTTCCGGGCCATGTGAGAACCAGGGGGAGTGCATTAACCTGTGGCAAGGTTACAAGTGCAAGTGTCAGCGACCATATGAAGGTTTCAACTGTGCAGAGGGTAAGAATACCAGGAAATGGACTTTCCTAGTTTTCCATGGATGAAGGCCATGGTCCTCTGAACATCCTATTATTTTTCCACTTAACTTAATGCCATTAGGTTGCAAAAGTCAATAAACGTGCTTTCACATTACAGTTCTAAAAACAGTGTTCAGAACTAAGACAAGATTAAAATAGGTTAAAGTACAAATTTGGTATGAGAGTTATCTGTCCAAATTTAAAGAAGTAAACTGCTATTGCTATTTGCATGCTTTTTTCAACACTTTACATAGTACAAAGCATTTCTCAGTGTCTTTATGCATGTCTTTAAATAAACAAACAACACAACAGTTACTTACACAATTACTTGCTGTGTATGTAGAAGTGTTAAATCCCAAATATTCTCTTTCTCACACAGAGTATATTACAGCCAGATTTGGTCAGGACGACTTGGCAAGCTATGCTGTTTTCACCATCAACGACCAATCAGATTCAGATACACTCTACCTGTCCATGTTCTTGCGCACACGGAAAGAATCAGGTCTGTTGGTGCTGCTTGCCAACAGCACAAGCGAGTACTTGCAACTGGGGCTGGACAATGGAAAACTTAAAGCACAAGTCAACAACTTCAAGACCGTAACAAGTGAAAGTTCAGTTAACAATGGCGACATGCATTTTGTCAGCATTACCGTCCAGGACAGTATGATGATTCTACAAGTATCTGACCGTGAATTTGGACCAATGGATGTTCAACCTGTTTCTGTTCAGCCTGGGGATAAGGTGTATGTTGGGGGACTGACAGATGGACAGGAAACATCTGCTTTTGGTGGTTATTTCAAAGGCTGCTTGCAGGATTTACAGCTCAATGACGAGAAGCTCCATTTTTTTCCACTTGGCACCTCACCAGCGCAGTACAAACCAGACCACATGGCTGACGTCACAGCAGGGTGCACGAGTGATGACTCCTGCTCCGTAAGTGGCAAAACTTGATTTTCTTATTTACCAGCTACCTTTTCAGGTCTGAAATATTCATTTTTTTTCTATTTGTCTATAAACAAATCCTTGCTTATTTTTTTTAAATCACTTAAATGTTAGTATCTTTTGCCTTTTGTTTCCAGAAAAACCCTTGCCAAAATGGTGGCCTGTGTTTCTCTTTATGGGATGAATTTATCTGCAACTGCCCTCCCAACACCGCAGGGCGACGCTGCGAGGAGGTGAGCTGGTGCGAACTCAACCCCTGCCCACCACTAGCAGCATGCAGGGCCCTCAATCAAGGCTATGAATGTGAGTATCTTAGAGCGTTTGACCTGAGGACGAATGTTTTTATTCTCGCAGCATGTCTGCAGAGTTTAGACCATCATCATGAGATTTGTTTATGCTAGGATTAGTCTGCTTTGGATTAAGCATGATTTACATCCACCTGTCCTTCCAAGCCATATGTTTCAGTCTTAGTCTGTAGTCTAGGCCTGAGAAACAAGGCGACCTGCTGAGTAGAGCACACAATTAAGCTCTCAGGAACAAACATGAATCGATAATGTCTGAACAAAGCTTTCATCTGTTAACGAAATGCCATAAAAGCTTTAGAAATGCCATAAAAGCTAAAAGGATTAGCTTCTGTAAATGATGCTGGTTTAACATTATCTGTTAAACATTATTGAACATCCTAATAAGAGTCTGTGCAAGAAATGTTATTAAAACAATGCCTGCATTTCTTCTCTGCAGGTATTTCCAACGTCACATTTCAGGACAGCACAACTCTCATATACAGGGGCAATGGACTGATCACCCGCCACCTTACCAGCATTGTATTCAACATCCGTACACGTAAACGCAATGCGGTGGTGTTACACGCTGAGAGTGGGCCTGACTTTGTGACGGTGTCCATTCAGGATGGTTTTCTGGTACTTGAGCTCCTTAGTGGATCTTCGCTCTCCTCTTCATCACCTCCCCCACCAGTGACACTACACAGTCCAAGACCAGTGGCTGATGGGGAATGGCACCTTGTGGAGCTCCTAATGGCCAACCCCTGGGCTAACATTTCCCAATGGATCATGGTTCCCTTAGATGAAAGGGACGAGCCAAGTATGTCAGAATCCTTGGCTGGAAATTTGGACTTTCTCAGAGAGGGTGTAGATATAATTCTTGGAGGACTGGGCTCAGAGTCTGGCTGGAATCTGATTGGTTGCCTGAGTAATGTTGAAATTGGTGGAATTGTGCTTCCGTATTACGGTCCCAATGAGGTGAGGTTCCCACGCACACAAGAAGAAAAGTTTAATAAGTTGTCAGAAGCTCCTGTCCAGCCAGGATGTATTGGTGGGGTGGTGTGTAAACCCAACCCCTGCCTGAATGGAGGTGTTTGTGAAGATCTCTTCAATGTCTTCAGCTGCTTCTGTCCGCCTGGCTGGGCGGGTGATCGTTGTGAGCTGAATGTAAACGCCTGCACTTCTAACCCCTGCCGTCATGGCTCCTGCAGCATACAGGGCTTTATTTACAACTGCACTTGTGAGAGTGGCTACACTGGTGTCAATTGCGACGTGAAGGTAGACAGGTGCGCCAACCACAAGTGTGCTAACGGAGGGACCTGCTTGCATGGCATCAACAGCTATTCTTGTCTCTGTCCTGACAAGTTTACTGGGCCATATTGCACGTGAGTCTGGTTCTTAAAGTTGGAATCTGAGTAGATGCACGTAGGAGTTGGTGCCTGAGTTTAAGTTTAGCCTAGTTTGTGCATCCAAGCACCTGCTTTAAGGCGTTTACACTGAGGCAATCAACAAATACTAAAAGAAACTATGTTTGTCTCTTCTGCAAAACAATGCTTAATTGTGTTATATATGCTGTTACTGTGGTGATGTGTCTATAGCTATATGTGTCGTTTAAAAGCTGTAATGGTATTAATAGTCTTTCTTCAGAGTGTCCGTCCTCTAGCGGTTGTGATAGACCTTCAGGGTGGCAACTAAGCCAATTCTTCAGTTATTTATCTCATAAACTTTTGTTGTCAGACTGCTTCATAACACTCCTTTAAAACAGCCTCACAGGCAGCCAGGAGACAAAATGTATCTCTCTTTTTCCCATTGCAGACTTTAAAAGATCTTTGGTGTTAAGTTTTGCTTTTGAAAACTGTGAGTTTGTTTGACTTTTTTGTTTCCTCTGCCTCACAATAGCACTCGGATCGCAGAGGCTCCGTGGTATGTCGTTGTCAAGAACGTGTAAGTGACTTTTTTTTTTGGGACTGATATTTACCATCCATTTTTTTGACCTGTTTTACCTGTTTTTCTTTTTGTCCTTTCTGTTCTTCCTACCTTTTATTCCTGCATTCTGTTCTTCTTTCTGTTTTTTCAAGTAATCTTCGTCTCATTCTGTCTGTGGAACAAAAGAAAATCACATTTTCATAACATTCATAACAGTCTGTATAGCTATATAATATTGTGGTGGCTTTATATTAATTGTACTTTATATTTATACTATACTATATATATACTTTATATATATATTAATTACAATTATTAATTGTAATTGTAATCTCCATATTAGGCGGCTGGGTTCTCTTTATCTTATGGTGAGGGGTCCATTCACATGCTAATGTCATTATTCTGATAGTGGGCTAATCTTCTTTGTGCTGGACAAGGGGGTAAAGAGTGCAGATAGTCGCCCCTTATATTGCTGTCAAGATGGTTCTCCATCATCTGTTCTTCTTTCTTTACCCTCTCCAGACCCCCAAAGCTCCCGGTGTCCATCTGTGGTGATGAGGAACACAACTACACGTGTTTCAATGGGGGCAACTGTTCTGAGACCACCATGATGTGTGACTGCCTCCCTGGGTTTTTGGGTCACTGGTGATTATTCCACTTTTTTCCTTCCACACAATCTCACGAATGCATTTCATTTTACTGTGATCATTTTGCTTTGTCGTGTGATGGAAAACGTTTGTCACTCAGGTGCGAATTAGACCTGGACGAGTGTAGATCAAACCCTTGCTTAAATGGCGGATACTGCCGTAACTTGGTGAACAAGTTCCAATGCATCTGTGAAATGACTTTCGCCGGCGACACCTGCGAAATCGATGTAAGCGACATTTACTTTTACATGGGGGCTTTGTTTTGGCAAAACCTCTTTCAGTTTCTCTCCTACCTTATTCTGCGGTTAGACGATGAGCCAGAGGTGGACTGGGGTGATAATGAGTAATAGAGTGGGTGTGGTTTGGGGAAAATGTGGGTGTGGTTAAGGCCAGTGCTGGTGTTTCAATACACCTCAAGTACACTTATACTCTGCAACGTAACTACATCAGGCCCAATGACAATATATCAAAGAAACCACACTGTGCCTTGAGTTGACAGTTTTCATCAGTGACAAGGTTTTAGACGGCATGTTTATGGTTGAAAGTGTTTTCTTGTTTACTGTATGCTATGCAGTGCAAAGAAATATTCCATGACAAACTGTACAAATTTGGTAAAAATGTGTATATTTATTAATTTTACCATTACATATGGGCAAAAATCATGAACTGGAATTTGAATTGATATGACTGGAGGAGAAAATTATAATCACAGACTTTATTCGCTATCATTAATATGTTAATTTTGACTTTTTTTATCTTGAAAGCAAAGCATAACAGGCGGCTACATTTTTAAAACCAAAACTAATTTCTGCATTCAGTTTATATCAATTCTGTATTCAGTTCAATTTTGAATAGGGGACAAAACTAGCATCAATTATATTACACATCAACTATAAAGAGTTTCATGTACATCAAATTTAATAGTGTTAAGAAGTAAACTTAAAAGTTAATATTTTCTATATCATTTGTTTTTAACGTATCTGTCCTATTTTTAACGTTTTCGTTTCTTAAAATTGTATGTCCATTCATTTCCATTTCCAACACTAATTTACAATCATCTCAATACTCATTTACAAACGTCATATTTAAATGTGTTTGCTTCAACTATACTGTAATGTTTTTCAGTATTACAACAGTACAGTATGTCAAACATTATTCAGTAGTTTGTAGTTTTCTGATAATGTGTCTGTTGATTTCTGTGCTTATCACCATGTTGTCCATCACATTTTGTCTGTAGATCGCTGTCTGTTTTCAAATAAAACATCTCACCCCATTTCCTCCCTCCTCAGTCTGTTGTTTGTCCTTTCTTATCCGTCTCTTTTGTTAGCTGTCTCTCCTCTGACATTGTGCGGGTGTACAATATATTCAACACACTTGACAATATATTCGACCTCATGGGATCCATGTGGCTCCAAAAAGTGATCAAATTTTAATCTACACGTTGAGCTCATATTAATATCTCACACGAATATTAAGCCCATAAACCGCCATATATTACAGTTTGTATGTATGATGAGTCCAACCAAAGACAAACTAAGTATTAAACTAAAACGTTTTTTGTAGCTCTTCCACATAAATGTATATATATATATATATATTTATATTCACATATACATTACATACATTTCTTCCACCTGTATTTTATATGTATATTTTCTCACGCTTACTGCAAGCATCAAAACTGTGATTTTTCAGCTGTGATGTGGAAGATTAATAACAAATCTGGTACAAGTAACAAGACTTTTATCTACAGTTTTATTACTAACGCAAGACCTTAAATATTGCACATATTGAGGCAGTTTAAACGTGCAAACGCGTTTCCTGAGGGCTTCAGTATTTAGGACAGGAAATAATAAACGTATATCTGTGAGGAACCGGTGGGTCTGTGTTTTTTATTGCATTATACGCGGTGAAAGTTCGCGTTTGGACCGACGGAGGAGAGTTTGGACGGCGGGAAGCGGCGCGTCTGAGGGACGCGAACGGCGGGAGAAATGCGGTCGTTTCTCTGACTGGAAACTTGTCTTTCTTTGCACATTTAACTCATTGCATTTGTCTATTGTGATTTATTACATTTGTTATAAGTGAATTGTGTGCTCGGGTTTCTGTGAACTCACCTGTTCGTCTGCAGGTCGGTCCAGTTTTGGCTGTGAACGTCAGTCTATTGACTGTATAACGTAAAGTACATTTTGGTTACGTTTTGTTAAGTAATTGTTGACTAAATACACCGTTTATTACCACAAGATGCATCGTTTCTGACTGGCGCTAATTTAACTCTCAGGTCGGGCTATAGTGGGCGTGACGTCATCTCATTAATATTCATGAGCGAAGTTCGCGCCGTATATCGCGGCGCTCATTTAAATGCAATATATCGTATGTTAATATATTCACATCGTACATCGTATGTAATTAAAACATTCGCATAATCCTGTATCGTAGGATTGAGGTCATATGTTTAAAAGAAAAAAAGGTGAATGTTTAGATATTGGTGCCATTTCTAATAGTAATATGATGTTACCATGAAGCCACACCTCTTTAATTTTGGAGAATAACTTAGTAAAACAGTCCAGTGTGACAATCTACGAAGACACAACCAATGAGAAGCTCCCAATACGTGTATGTGAGCCTTGACGATAACTTTTAAAACAGGTTGAAGAACTTTGAAGTTCTCTTGAAGAAGTTCTCTCTGAAGTTCTCTTGAAGGTCTCCAACCATCAAGTTCAATCATCACATACATGCAACAGCCTAAAAAGGTTCTTCATTATGGTTTTCCATCTCTAACCCAAACTTCATCTCTTCTCCAGCTGAATGCAGAGAGCGTGACCTCAAATCTACTGCTGTCCGTCAGCCTGGTGTCCGTGTTTCTACTGTTGGCCGTTTTCGGTGTGGCCACGGGTCTTGTGATGACGCTGAGTCGCCGTGCCACGCGAGGCACGTACAGTCCCAGCCGGCAGGAGAAGGAAGGGTCTCGGGTGGAGATGTGGAACATCGTGCAACCTCCACCCATGGAGAGACTCATCTGAGACTGTGTGGTTCCATCATGATGGCTCATAGAACCATCATGGTTCCATCACGATTATCAAAGAACCATCATGCTCCTGTGAAAATCTTACCCTTGTCTATCTTGAAAGTCTTATTTATTGATAATGTGGCAGCTATTGTACTAGAGTAGATACGTTTTACAAATAATCATCTTTGATTGGACAATCCCAAATGGAAAGTTTGTAATAAACATCTATCATTGTTTGAACACCTTTAAAAAGCTTTAGAATTTGCTGACTTGAACCAATTGTATTTCACTGTGGGAGGGGCTTTCCAGCGCAGGAAGTGATTGACAATATTTCCTGTTGCTTACAGCATGAAAACTGAAACTGTATGAATGCCAGTGAGCTACACAGATAATTTGTGAAGTAAATTTGAATTACACTCAAAGTTTTGCACAAACATGTATTTGTTACCATTTATTGCTTTTGGTCTGTTATAAATTAAAGTGTAATAAATGTTATGCTTTGTCATTATTCCAATTATAAGAATGATTCTTATTTGTTTATATTTTAGGCCTTAGTTTATAAAGGCTGTGGTTGTAAATTATCATTTAGAATCATTCAATCATTTCAATTCAAATATTTTTTACATTACAAATTCATTACAAACATCAGACTATTTATCAAACCTGAAATGAATTAACAGTTGAGTTGTATAGTTGTATATATGTTTATTTTGGGTTCCCAGTGCAAACAGTTGTATCAGCAGTTTCTGTATAAATGCATCAGACCGACCAATTTAAAACTACACAGCTTGTACGGAGAGCATTTATAATTCAAGCATCAATCACCAGACAACTGACAATCTCACTGTTCTAAAACATTCAAGAACGATGGATTGAATGTCACTTTCACTATTATTATACCAAACAAAATCAGCTACAGATTTTCACATGATCTGGAGTTCTGAGAATTAAACATTTAGAAGCACAAACCGATGAGTCCAGTGACTGGAATACAGCAGGTAACTTTTGAATTTAATAACTAATATGACAGAAAAACTGATAAAAAAAAAAGAAAAACAGTTACAAAACTTGAAAGTAAAGACACGTATATTGTACCGGCGTCATAAAAACTGACATTGTATTTGTCTCTTTGTAGACGTCAGGTGTGCTCATGTATCGTAACATAACATCACATCACATAAATAACTACAGAAACTGTTTAAATAATTTAAATGTAACCAACTGAAGTACAGAAAGTGGCTGAAATTTTATGTTGCTACTAAACGCTCAACAGTTTCTGTGTTGCAACATGAAATGAGACCAAATTTCAATGCTACAATTTCTATTTTAACAATGAATAATAAGGTTTTAGGCGTAATAAGGTGTTAAATTCCTTTTCAAGGCAAACAATAAGTTCTATCAATGAAGTTACACGGCACCCTTGACATCTTTCAAGACTTATAACAATTAAAAAACAACTGTAATAATATGTAAAGAAACGGAGTATCAAATATTAAACTGACCACACAACCATTATGAAAAAATGAACCTTAAAAGCGGTTGACCTCTATAAACCCACTGATGGTCCTTTATGCAATAATTGGGGTTTAAAAACATTTTATTAGTACCAGGTATTTCTCTTCCTACTGTGCAGCTACAGACCAAGAAAATTACCTATATTTTTCTTTATAAACACTTAATATACTTTGGCTGTCATTTTTAAGGCTTGATGTAACCGTCATAGTTAATAAGTATTTGTAAACAGTAATCATAATTTCATTACATTTCGTCAACATTCAAGTCTTTAGGTTGGATTGAAAACCTGAGATGAAACCTGAGAACATGTTAAAAAAATACAATTTGATTCATTACCCACAATCCAAATGAATAACCAGTTCTACATCTGTCCTATATATAAATCTCTTAGACTCGTTGCATGCTAGTAAGCTAGTCGGGTCGCTAGTCACAGTCTGAAAACACAGTGTAAAAGCAAAAGAAAACTTTAAGGCATCGTATTAAACTAAAATTCATCCTGCGTTTATATATTTTCGTATGATTTAGTAAAATATACATAGACAGAATGAATCCACAGTGATTAATCTAAATAGAGCTACAGTGATTTCAAACTATTTTGTGCAGATCATTGGCATTGATTCTGGTTCTGAACTGGAATACAGCTCCAACAAATAGAACTGAAAAACATGGTCAAAATCCCTTTTGAACACCTGATCTTCGTTCTTCACGCTCATCAGTTTTACAAGATCTTCTATGATTTCAAACCGATGTACTACACCTCACACTTCATGCAAACAAATTGCTGGTTTTAAGTCCTACATAAGAAACGATTGAGTGTTTCGTGATCTCAGGATTTGTCCAAGCTGGTGTTCTTCTGACTCTGTGTGAACTCCATGTTGCTTGTATCCAGGATGCTAAGTTGACATAACGACCCAATCTCCTCCAGCAAGCCTTTCTCCTTCTCCTCAACCCCTCCATCACCTCCAGCCCGCTGCTCCTTATCCATCTCCCAAGGTACGACAATCGAAGGCTGCTTGCTGCTGGGTTCTGATGCCTGGTTCCGTCCGAGGTTCTGGCACGATGTCTGGCTCTTTGTGGAGTGGACCTTCTGGTGTGAGAGGATGTGAGAAGGTGAACGCTGGTGATCAGTGAGATCAGGAGAGCTTGTGGTGTCCACCTCAGAAGGTTCCAAGAGTTTAATTGTAGGTACTTCAGGATAAGAGTTCCTCAGTGGAAGCTCGGAGAACTCTTCGTTTGGCAGATTGTTATGTAGAGGAGGATGGACTGGAAGAGAACATGAGCTGGCCTGGCGTCTGGGTGAAGGTGGGAGATGTTTGCCATGGACGGCGCTGTCGTCTTGACCCATGTTCCACTCACCATGTTCTCCCACGTCACGAGCAACCTGGGCGAAACTGTTCTCCAAAGACTTGTAGTCTTTCTGAAAACCATACAAGAAATGGTCAGAGCCATACAAAAACCTATAAAGACGTACATCATTGCTCACAAGCAATCATTTAACAATTTAAGCTCACAGTCAACAAATCAGCCTCATTTACTTTATATTATCTTATTGTACGTGACTCATTGGCTCATATTATTTAAAAAAAAGTTCAAACTAATTTGTTTTACTTCTGAAACCATGTTCCTTTTTGGGTGAAACTTTCTTTCTGTCCCTCCCTTAGTTTTTTCATGTATATTCTGTTCTGTTCAAATAAACATGATATTATAAAATCGAAATGAGCTGCGAATACTATTTAATGATTTTAAAACAAGCTGTAACTACTGTAATTGGAAGACGTTCTCACCGTGGGACTGTAATCAAGGTCTTCGATGGATCTGAAGAAGTCCAGACTCTTGGCTGTGGAGAGTCGACCCTGTTCTATGTGGGACGTGCTGAGAGAATCCAAAATCTCCTCCAGCAGGTTCATCTGCCCCTTCTGGCCCACCTCAGACTCGAACTCGGAGTCGTCGCTGTCCTCAGTGTGTGACGGCAGCCCTCCGCTGTCCTCAGAAGATATTCTACACACACAAATACACACACAGACACACAGACGAGAACTTTATACCATGTGAGAACATTAAACACCAGAGGGCACTGTTGCCTTGACGAATGACATTGATTACTTCTGCTAACGCTACAAGCGTACTTAATTCACACAATGTTAGCAAAACGCTGCAATACAATTAGACTATAACACCTCACACAACTTAAACGCACTAACCTGCTGGCTGTGTCGCTGCGATTGTCTGGATAGCTGAGGCTCATGTGCTCAGGTGACTTTAGGCTCTGATGCTAATAAAGAAAAAAAGGACAAACAAATTAAACCTAGCCTAGCGATACGGTACATTCCTAAGAGTAACATATCACAACACAATAAAACTCTGAGCCAGTCTGAGCGTCACGTTTTGTGGTTATTACAGGGCGACGGTATTGATTCCCGTCCGGTGTTGGCGCTCGTTTTGCTAATCCCTTGACTTTTATAACCCACCTGTGTAACATGTTTAATTGGCAAATTAAAGAATTGAGGCGTTACAGGGCAGTTTCACGCCACGCCACAGGTTTTGGGGTTCACCGTTAACTAGCATTCCGCACACACGCCTCGTTCATAAAAATAGCTGAGAGATGCGTGCGCCGAACGCTTCACACTCTTGCCGTTGGAATAAACAGGAACACGTGTTAGGTACTGATTAGCCCACTTGCTAGTAGCCGCCAGCTACAATGAAAGCGATTACTAGGGGTTCAGAACTTTAATGGATTCCTGTGTTGGGGTCATAAATCTGGCCAACGAGGTTTTCGGTGAAAGCTTTGGATGCACCTGCAAACCTGTGGGAACGTTCAAAGTGGCGTCTTTGTCTTTTTCTTCTAAGAACAGAGGTGTTTGTTAAAACAAGGTAAGCACGGGCAACCTACAAAATACCCACCAGCACAAAAAAGCCCCAACTTTCTATTGCCTAATGTATGCAGGTGTGATGTAATTACACAGCAAAGCATGCTGGGAAACAACAACAAAAGATCAGGAACGGAGAGTCAGAGGGCACCGGCGTCACCCTAAGAAACGCCCTAATTGGACGACCTCTGTCTCAACACTTATTTCCTGTAACAAGTACACGGTTAATAGCAGCGCTAATTAAGCTCAGACTGGTCTGATCACCGTTAGCGTGTGTACGCGTGTTAGCGTGTGTGCTCACCACTCTCTTCTGAAGTCTTCTGGGTGAGGGTCTTTTAATGCTGGCGGGAGAACATTCACAGTACAAGGTTTCCTCTTCACCGTCCTGCAGAGATAGTGTATTAAACAGTTTTGGGCATTGTGTTGCCTAAGTAGGCGGCATGCTAGGTTTTGAGATGCAGCCAAAGTCTGTATGTGCAAGGAAAGAGCAAAATCAAAAATATATCGTACCTTTTGTGTGATTTTGTCCTTCATGTCACGTATTTTCCGCTTCGCGTGATCTTTGGCCTTTCAAACGATAAATGTATTTCATTTGTATATATAATAAAAGTGATCACAGTTTTGGAATTACTGGAAGTGCTTTTGCTATTTGTAGTATTTGTAATGCATTGTTTAGCATCACAGTACAAAACCGGGGTCATTGCATTACGCTGTAAACTCACCATCTGGAAATTTTTCATGACTGGTTTGGCCCTCTGACGCTGTACAGCAGAAAACGTATTTGGTGAGAACGTTGTCTTTCGTGGAATTAAATTAATCATTATTTAATTACTGTTGTTTACCATCTTGGTTTGAATCCACTGTTGATAAGATCTCGCGTTACCTGAGAAACACAGTTAAAATCAGAACATTTGCTGGTTTTTGTTCACTGGTTGAAGTTTCGAGGGGTGGTACTCACTCCTGCAGAAGCCCCCCTCTGTAATCTCCTCTTCATAGATGTCTGTGAAGCCCCTTCCTGCGTTTAATTTGGCCAGCCTGTCTTCAATGAACTGCCATCATAAATACAAGTAGCACTGGTTATTAAGGTGGTGGTGGTTTAATGGCTGGTATCTACAGTAAAAATTATGATTGTTGGAGTCTAAGAAGCCCCTTCATTAATGTTTTATTCTCTAAATAGTTTGTAAAACCCTGAGTGGATAAAAACTATAGGCAAAACTAGATAATTAATTTCATATATGTTAATTTCACACACACACACACACAAACACAAAGACACACACAGACAGACACACACAGACAGACACACACAGACAGACACACTCACACACACACCTGTATCTTCTACCTGTTTGAAGAGCTGAAGGTTGACGGCCATCTCAAGGAAAGCTCTCATGGCGCTGGAGCGGTGAGCCACAAAGCTCTCCTCGCAGAAGCCGATTGGCTCTCCCTGAGGAAAAGAAACCGCCTTTAATGACAGTCCGTGTTTGTCCTAAAATGTCTGCCAATGTGGCGCCTTCATCTGAGACTCTCACGCAGATGTTTTGTTTGGTTTATCCGTCGTGATCAATTACATCATTTTCAACTTCTCCTGAGTCTTATGAGTGGAGCAGAAAAACAGCTAGCGGCTAAAGCTAGGAACACGGATAGTTTTATTTTGTTTGTCAATAAATACGTTTCCATTGGTTTTGTTTGCTGGTTACAAACCACATTTTGTCCACAGAGCTGTAGGAAAACTTTGGAAATATTGTCTTGCTAATGTGCTGATGAGGAGGAAAACATCAGTCTTACAGGTTTGTACCGCAGGGCGTCTCTGTACGAACCAAACAAAGCGGCCTGAGCGTGGAGGAAGGCCCAGGCCACAGCGCTGCCTGTGGCGGTCGACTGCTTTTTCAGCTTACTCTTCAGACTGGAGACCTGAGAGAGTGAGAGAGAGACAAAGAGAGACAGAGAGAGACAGATAGAGAGAGTTAAATTAACACCTCTGAAATTAGTGGAACAGGCAAAGCCATTCAAATTGTGAAGCGTCACATTTAACGAAAAAAATAAACAGAAATAAAGAAAAGGCGTCTTTCTCTCATCAGAGAACCTGCTGTTTGGTTAATTGCCTTCCTGTAGCTCAACTGGTAGCATTGCGTTAGCAGCGCAAAGGTTGTGGGTTCGATCCCAGAGAACACAAGTACTGATGAAATGTAGACCTTCAATTCACTGTAAGCGGCTTTGTATAAAAGCGTTGGCCAAATAAATAAATGTAACTGAGGAAAAGGACGGGTGTTCAGGGGCGGAGCTCGGATGCTTCTAGAAGGACCCGCCGATCTGGCGGTGACATTTTTTAGCGTAGAGCCATTCAGCTTATGATCTGATCAAAGGAAAAGCCCCTGTAGGGCCCAATTATAACTACAGCGTTGTTGGGGGTGGGCAGCGGGTGTGCGGTGCCACCGCCGGCCTTCTTCCCATGGCTGTGATCTTTCTTAATTTACATCAAGCAAGAATGAAACACGAACGAAAGCGTAGCCTCGGACCCCCAGAGCCCACCGAGGGCAAACACGGGGTCTCATTAAACTACTGCACTGACTCCCTGACGGGGTTTGAAGTGTGCGGGGTAAAGAGCACCGGGTCAGAGGTGACCCAGAAAACATGTCTCCATTTACCTCACCGGCTGGAGATGATAATTAACAGGTGCATCGCTAGCTGGTGTTGTGGAGGGTGATGGTGTGGAGATCTGCTGTGAGGTGATCACACACACACACAAGCACACACACATATACACTCGAGTCTTCTTTAAAGACGAAGGGAAAAGTATCTTTCCTAAGGATTCTGTTCAGGGATGGAAAGCCTTGGGGAGGCAATTAGACGACTACAAAGAAAAAAAGCCACAGATATGAAAATCTCCTGTTATCTTTTGATGTGCACTAGACTGAAACGTGTGTGAGCACGACCGAATTCACACTCTTTTAGAGAAACACACACACAACTTGTATTTCGAGCCCAATGCTAAATTATTGTTGACAAATGCAGGTCAAATTTTCATCCTCAATATTATTATTAATAAAAAGTCAGTACTACACTTTTTGACAGTAAAATGTGCGGAAACGCTAAAAACGATTGTCAGTGTAAAACTATAAATTCTGAATTTGAAAGACATCTGCATTTAATTTCAATGAAATGTCTACATCAAAAAAACTGGCCAATCAAGTACAGCTACCGTTCACCAGCCAGCCAATAACAGCAGTGCCTTCAGGGCTGGAAACCACATTAATCCACTGAGGGCGTAAATGAGCACCGCCTGGTTTCCTGTCACCCGCAAACTGTCCCAAACGCTTATGGTTTTCTTTGCGAAAGCCTCAACACAGAACAAACGTCAAAGTTTGCCACTTTTTCCAATCAATAATCACAATTGTCAGCAGATACGCTGACAGAGAGAGAATCACATGCTTAGTTTGGCATCACAACAGTTTTCCAATTTACTATTTTTAGATTTTTTTAATGACTGAGAAACTAAAAGCAATGAAACCTGCTATACGACCAATTATAACTGAATAAAAATACAAATATAGTCAGTTTCACAATGTTTGAGAAAGAAAACATTTAATTTCAACACAAACATTTTTTACCTTGCTAAACATGAAAATGGCAGTTCAAACCAAGACCCAAAACACAGTGGACCTTCAATTCCATAACATCTGATGTTTCCAACAAAAATCATGTTTAAAATAATTATTTTTAAACTCAGGAGATCATCTTTGAGTCCCGGCAAATATCTTTGCTATTTGTAAATTGCTTGCGTTTGCACGGAGCGGCTACTGGTGTGTTGTAGCGATTCTAACAGTCAATAAATCTGAAATATTATGTGTGAAATTGGGAAAAACGGCCATTAACTGACAGACAGCTGAGAGCCCAGCATAGGGTCCCGTCTGAATAAAAGGGAAGATAATTTAGGGCAACTGTCACCCCTGACCTGTCTGAAAGCCCACATGGTCCAAAAAAAGCCTTCAAAGATCTAATAACACAAATCACTAACGGTTCGACTTAAATCAATATAGGACTGGATAGGACTGGAGGATAGAGAGAGCAAGAGAAACCACAGGTGGGCGAGAAAGAGAATGGTGTGTGTGTGTGTGTGTGAGAGAGATACTCACCACGTCACTGGGCAGGTTGTGCAGATCATCTGTGGGGCTTTCCAGGGTGTTTGTGTCCACATTGAGAATCACCACATCCTCTAGACATCTGCCCTTTACTCTCTGAACACACACACAGACACAGACACAGACACTTTGTAATATTTGACTGAGGTTTGACTGATGCATTAGATCAGACGTCTGCTAAAACACTTTACGAAGATAATAAATAACAAATAATGTCTCTTACCTCTAACAGACTGAGATGCACTCCAACCAGGTACGGCATGGGGGCGCTGGTGGGAACACAAACCACAGTCATCGGTAACATAAAATAACCTTACAATGCAAACAATCTGTATCTGTGTTTAGTGGTGTATTATGCCATCATATCAGACAATCAGCTCTCTAGTTTTCTAGCCAATTAAAAACCCATTAACATTAGTTAATTTACTAAAACGTCTACACTAGATTTTTTACTTCTGTATTACTGAAAGCTTTAAAGATTTCCACAAACTTTGACCTTAAATTATTTCTACACTGGTTAACCAATAAAACATTCTGGCAACTTACAGTGTAATATTTTAAACAAAGTGGAATATTCCCAATAAAAATGTGGAATATTCCCAATAAAAATGTGGAATATTCCCAAAATTCTGATCTACACAGAGCATGAGGGTGTTTTTATGTGTGTGGAGATGACTGGAGCTTCTACCAGCAGTAGTCCAGCAGATGAGGAGGAAGAACAGGGATGAAGATGTGTTGCCAGTGCATGGGGTACAGCATGGCGGTGGACCCCTGCACACATGCGGTTAACTGCAGGAAGAAAACACAGCTGACGGGCAAGGAAACTACACTTGGAAAAACATGCGATGTGATACATGCCAAGATGATATCAAGAGCTCAACATCTGTGCGACGTGAACGAGGACGATGGGACTCACGGTGCTGAGCTTGCTGGAGGTGATGATGATGCGTCGCTCGTGCAGCATGCTGGCGTACAGATGCAGCATGTTGTTCGCATCCACTGCGACAAAGTACTCCGTTAGATTCCTCTGAAATGAGATCAAACGGACCACATTTGTTGGGTGGAACGGGCGCTGAAGCGTTCGGACGCTAAGCCAAACCAAAACGAAAATTTACTGCATGGAATTGTGGGAATTATTAGCATTTTCAAAACTGTCCAATTAGGAGTTTGCATCGCTGTTGGGCTCCTATTGGCTGATTACTCCATTATTCACTCCAAAAAAGTCACAAAAAATTGTGTTTAATTAAATTTAAGATTTATAACCAAGTAACATGTTGGCAAATAATTGTTTTGTCTAAAGAACTCATTTCAAAAGTATTCACCTCAAGGTCTAAAGGTGAATGCTTTTGAAATGAGTTCTCTAGACAAAACAATTTCCAACAAAGATGCTTTTTGTTGAAATGATGCAAAACATTTGCCCATCACTATTTTAATAACATCTGACAACTACTTAAAGTCCTGATATGTTTTGCTTTAATTTTAAAACATTTTTCATAAATGACTGGCCATTTATTTCCTTCATATAAAGAACACAGATTATTTTCTTTTGTGATGCAATGACAGATTTTGAAATTGTGGCTTAAGTGTTCGATAAGCAAAGACGCACAGGAAGTTCATATACTCACATTTTCAGGAATGGTGGGGAGTCCATTAATATCAGGGGCTACGAAGCAGGAATGCTGAAAAAAAACACAAAGATAAAAAGATGAAGAAAAGTATTTAGTACCACCAGTATTTAGTGTTTATAGACCCTCTGTCTGAATTGTATCTATGTTTGTTACAATTACATTTATTCACTTGACAGACGCTTTCATCCAAAGCGACTCTGACGATCCCACGCTACATGCTAACATTAGCGCTTGTGTTTGTTGTGTGAAAAGCAACAAAACCATGTTGCTCCGCACACAGGGTCAAAGTTTCAGTGTTTAGCATATGTTCCGCACACAAACGTGAGAGTGCAACTTTTATCCTCTAATATGAGATGTTGTCATTTATATTTTCGTCTCTGTGCTGCAATCTTTAAATGCGACGTGATCGTTAAATGCGA
>JBAJNP010003996.1:0-12610 GCA_036877545.1 Yasuhikotakia modesta
AAGTAAAGAGTAAAGATAATGTTGTACTTATTGAAACAACCAGTTCTTTATTTACCCTTGACATATCATGTTTATGTCCGTCTCTGCTGTGTGGAAAAAAATTGACCAGCCCAACCGGCCCCAACGCTCCACCATTTCTTACTGGATCTATGTGAAGCTTAGAGGTGAATCTTTGATCTCAGAAAGGTGAATTTTCACAGAAAGGTGAGAAGTTTACTCTATGGTATATACTCTTTCTGCAGATGAAAGCACCACAGCTTTACATTGTCACATCTACTCAAACCAGAGCAAGACTATCTCTAGCTAAGAAAACATCTTCCAGGCTGCTGTAACAGGGCCTTGATGATGTACACATCTTCTGTCCCTGCCCTGACTGACCCTGACATGCTCTCAACAGACATTGTTAAATGCTGCTACAAGCTCCTCTGGGACACAGAAACAGAGTGGGAGTCTGTGGAGCCGAGGCTTACTGACTTGTCACACAGGCTGTTATGTGTGACTTAACATCTGTGATCTTGAGACATACTTGATGAGAAACGCATGGTGCAAATTCATTTTCTAAGTATTTGGATAAATGGTGTCTACTACAGTCCAGCCATGAAAGAAAACAAAAAAGAGTACCACAGTGTCACTACAGCGAGTCTCGCTAACATAATTTACAGTAAATTTAACAGTGAATTTTGTAAGATTTTATTTACCTTATTTTTCACTACAGTTCCTTCTGTATTAGCAAGGAATTTCTTCTTCTGAGTAAAAAGTTCAATGAACATGAATTTCAATAGTTTTCTATCACTTTATTAAAAGTCTGCACTTGATCAAGCGTGAACTACACAAGTTTGTCCAAAAGCTGGTGATCCATGTTATCTCAGTATGGTTTGAGTGGTTTCTGGTTTCAGAGATCGATTGAAGCATGGAAAGCTGACCTTTCAGTATCATATCTCAAAGGCATATAACTCATGGACTCTCATGGAGGGTTTAAGTGTCAACATACAGCAAATTCACTGCTGCAAAAAGGATACAGGGAAACAAAAACAGAAATCACTTACTTTTATGATGGATTAAATGTTCCTAACACAAAGTGAAATATAGAGGGCATGACATCATATTGGTCTCTGTAAAGGGTGTATTTTTTAAAAATTCGTACTGCCTGTCAATAATTTTGCATGCTCAGGTTTAGTCATATCTGATTCGCTGACATGCCTTTTTAGGGCGGGGTTTCAGGAGAGGACGTGACTTGAGGGTATGGTTGGTATGTTACTCCATTAAGTCTGACAGAAGTTAGTGAAAAATCTAAAATTACAGTGTTTTTTACAGAAAATATTTACTATAGTTTTTATTCAAATATTTATTAGCAAATATCATTAAAGCTGTAGATGAAACAGCTGAACATGCTGAATTTATTAAAAATACACCCCTAGACCATTATTTTTCCACTAATAATGTCAAGTTGGCACTGTTGGCGATTGGACAGGTATGATCTGGTAGCATCCGCCAAACACAAATGAGTCTCAGACTGCCAGATGGCCAGATAAAGTGTGAGAAATGGAGACAATGTTTTTTTGTTGTGTCCAATGGCTGCAGGCCTTACACTGCTCCAGGCGACGCTTTCTGTGGCTCTGGGTAATATAGGAGGTTATGTGGCTACCAGATCGTGTACCACCATGTCATAAAGCACCAAGTAAACAGGTTTTACTGCTATATTTCCTTCCAACAGTTTAAAACTAAGCTGTGAGTCAGTCAGACAATATTTATGTTTCTTCCACTTTGGTCAGTGATGTTGTTGCTTATATAGTCTCTTTACCTCACATAAAATTACTTACAGCTGACAGAGGAACCTCTAAAAATACAGAAACTTTATACTCTGTCCCAGGTGGGCAGTCATGAAAGCTTTATAGTCTGGGCTATTTTGCTAACCTTGCTACTCCACTTCCATGTTTGCAAAAGTATGTTCCTAAATTTAAACTATATGCATGTCAGCAATAGTTGTAATAGCTGTATCCAGTAATTAGAAGCAGTGACTAGAAACTACTGTACTATTGTATATAGTGCCTGTATGAAAGCAATATTGATTAAATAGTCCAGTCATTTTTAACGTTTACAATTCTCTATTTCTGAGTTCAGCTCCTTTAAAAGGAAAAAATGTAGCTTGTGCCGGTTATGTCTGATCCTCTTCTGTGCATATCTACACAAAATAAGCAGTCATACATAATTCAAATGTGTTTTCTGGCCAAAATGGTGGCATACATAAGAAGCATATATAATCCCTAAGCAATTTAGAATGCAACATTCTGGAGGCCTGATTATCATTGCAATGAAGCACATGTCTGGTAGGTGTTTTTCTTTGTTGTATTTTGAAGGGTTGAATTTAAAGGGCTGCAGGAAGAAATCTCATGCCAGGTCAAGTGGGTGGAGGTTTAATTTGTTACTGGGGCACACGCCAGAATGAAACACTGTCACAAACACAAACTAACACACCCTCAATAAGCTATACATATTCCTGAAACACACAACATTTGACGCCATTTATGAGGTGAGAAAAGTGCCTGATACTTAAAGACAAGACTGAAAGACAAGCAGTTAGCTGCCAAACAGACTTGAAAACATGTATTCCATCCATTCCAGCCTGAAAGCATTTCAGTCTGTACGTTACAGTAAAATATAACCAAAACAAGATGAAAATGTAATGACTTCACAGAAACAAAGCTGTGAACACAACCAGTTTAACACTGATAATGTGTGTGTTCATTATTCCTTGTTTTAATAATATTCATTTGAATAATTATACATTTAACAATGTATTATTATTATTATTATTTCATGATTATTTAAACATAACAGATTCAAAATGCTGGTTATATAGAGAAAAAATGGATCTGATAAGCAGTTATGTGATTAACCACAGCTGTAATATCTTCTCTTTTAAAGCTTCTTATCATCAGGCTCACATGTTTCCCACATGACAATCAGTGAGATATTTTGCTCACAGCTAAAGCAGGGGGCACTGCAGTCATGCCTTGTCAAAGTGGCTAATCAACTCTCACTGAGGAAGACTTGGCAACCAGACAGACAGAATTCAGAGATAACGTTTGACACAAGACTGGAAAAGATGATAATCAGGACATACAGAACCAAGAATAAAACATTGTTCTTGGGATGAAAATAGTGTTTTAAATGTGTTTAAAAAAATGTGTTTAAAAATTAAACTTGCTTAATGACTGCAAGTACTTGTAAAAAGATACACTATAATCAGATTTACTGAAGAGGAGAAATTTGCTCCTTGCTTAGTTAGACTAACGCATTTGATAAATGATTATAACCTATGAAGGTTTATTACAAAACTTTAAGATTAAAATTTTATGCAATTGTCATGAAACTCACTTTAGATCATCATAGCATATAGCGGATATGTCTCTGGTGCTGATAACCTTGTCTCAGCAGTTTCTCCAAACAAGAAAGAAAAACAAATTTGATTGGCCAAAATCTTTATATAGCATATTATGAGGATGTGAAGTGCAGTACAGTAAAATCACAAAAATGGTGGCAACAACATAAGACATAACAACATAACTACTCCGGGTGTGTGTTCACGGTGTGTGTTCACTACTGTGTGTGTGCACTTGGGTGGGTAAAATGTAGAGCACAAATTCTGAGTATGGGTCACCATACTTGACTACACATAACTTCACTTTTTTTTATAAGATACATTACAAGACACAAATGCGCAATAAACTGTATTTTCAAAATAATCACAGTTATTGCGATACTTTTAATTTACCAAATGGTGCAGTTATTTTGGGGCAGGCACCTAACAAATTGGCCCTTTGATTTATAATGTGTCACAGGTGTTCATTTAGAATCATTATATAGTGGCCTTCAAAATGGCTTATCCAATCAGAATTTAATCACAAGGGAGAGGCAGACAGAGCTTACAGGTCCGCAACTGTCTTATGGATAGTGAAAGCCAAAAATGTAACCAAATGCTGTGCTTAATATTAATTTAAACGTTAAAAGGTTACTTGTCATAGGTGATACTTTTGATGTTTTGTTTAAACATTCACTGAAATACATTTAGAAGTGTGGCGTAACTTTGGAGCCAGTGCGTAATATTAATAACAACTAATATTCTCAGTAGTAATAATAAATCCTTATTCATGCAGCGTCTAAGACTCTTATGTGGCTATGAAAGAGCTCTGAATATGGGTAAGTGAGGAGGAAAACACAAGCGCTAATCTGTCTGGTGTATCTTAATCCATTATCACAAGCGCCATGGGACCACGGTGTCTAGCTGGGCATTTAATCTGCTAAACATCCACTCTATTAGCATCTCATATAAGATACATGAAGGTTTGCATATAAATTTGACTTAATTACTTGCATAAATTAAAGGGTGATTATTGTAATTTTTGCATTTGAAGAAAAAGCAGTCTAAAATCTTATTTTATTCTAATGAGAGACAGTCAGCTGGGAAAAGAAAAGCCATGCGGGGACTGGTAAACGTTTGGTGGCACACAAATGGGCCGGATTTTTTAAAATGAGACAATAATCCTTAATTCAGGGATAATGCTGTGAGGTAGCTGGAGGGCAGCCATTGATCAAGCTGATTAGAGGAAAGACATTTAAACCTTCATTATTTCTGCTCCCACCCCTGCAAGCGTTTCTCAGCACTCTCATATCGAACCTCACACTAACTAATATTGGCAGGTGTGTTGGCATACAGTCAAATGGGTTTTTGTAGTGCTGTACAGTAATCAGACTTTCTGCATTTTCCCTGGTCTTTATATACTCCATGTGCAATATTGTATGTAACCTTTTTGTGCATAAACTATTTAAATTTTCTTTCATTTGCTTTCTTGGAAATATTGTTTCCGTTGAAAAGCAGTTTAATGAGGTTTGTCCCAAGGTTCTACCTAATCTCCATTATTTAACATGCCTTTTTACAACCTGTGTGCTGTAATTTCCCTTTAATTAACCAGAATCAGTTAAGTTACTTCCAGGAAGTAAAATGATTTTCATAGTAATAGTTTATCTTATTTAAATGTGATATTTAGTTGGTTTGTCCAAAAAACAACTAATACCAAAAGTGTGTGTTTATTAAATTGTGTGTTTATTAAGTGTTAAAGATTGTAGGATAATATTAAAATGTAAAATAATAACAATATGTACTTCCAGTTTTTTTCCATTATATTATGTATCCTCATTTCCATGCCATTGTGTAAACTATATTTAAAATACCTGAGCGTATAACACAAGCATATTAATTTTAAAATGTTCCTATTTGAAAACGTAACATCAATGATCTTTCTTTCTAAATTTAAACTCTCACAGGCACAAATGAAACTACATAAACTGCTATTTTGTGTATTTGGATTTGCTCTGATTGGCAGTGTGATCAACAGCCTGAAAACTGAGCTGTTATTTCTCAGACGTCTGCTTCAGATTGTCCAAACTCCCTGCTGTGTGACTGATTGCCCATGTCTGTGACCTTTTTAACCTTCAGCCAAGTACATTTCAGCCTCTGAGCCCCAGAGGACAGATGGACGTGTAGAACACTGAGCTCAACAATTCACCAGTCACAAATATGTCTCAACCAGAGCTAGTAAAAATGACTGTGTCTGTGAAACCTTCCACAAAGGTGATGAAATTAGCGGATGTACAATTCCCATTTGTACCTGTTAACATATTTGATGAGAATAAAATAATACAGTGTGCAGTGAACAGCAGGTTGCTAATTAACAAGCAAAGCTGTTTTTCTTTATATTTGTTTTTAAATGGACTTTTGGATATGTGCAGCAGTCCACTGCAACACTCATCACTGAACTTTTAATTAGCTTACGCGCGGTCTGCGCCAAAACTTGTCAAACTGAATACAGAAACAAGCAGTAATTGGGTAGCTTATCTAGCTTTCCTTTTGTTCATTTATTTATTTGTTCATTTCTTGCTTCATCTATTGTTAATAAGACAAAGCCTATTAACCTTGTAGTTATTAACAGTATCATTCAGCTTGCCTATATATATATATATATATTATATACTTGTGTCAGTTCACTTGCTACAACCTGGTATGTCCGGGATTTCGAGGTAAGAGGTTGTTTAAGGTCAAGAAAACAAAATTCCAGACTATTTGTCCAAAATATAGTGATTAATTAATGGTGTTTGCTGAGGAAAGAGTCATATATTCATATTTAAATTTGAGCATTTTTAGACTATGTGTGCTATTATGTTCAATTGGGTGGTTTGCTGAGGACAATAAAACGTGGGAAGAACCCCAACATTCTGGCAACCACCCAGAATTTTTTACCAGCTACAACAAACTAAAAGTAAGTTAGAAAACTTCAAAGCCACTGCATAGCAACGCCTTAGTAACCACCCACAACTGTTGACATCATATCGGTGCTGAATACACAAACACTCAGTGTTCATGTAGTGCAGCTAGCAGTAATGCAGCTAGCAACACCAAGGTCATGGATTCTGTTCTCAAGTTCAATACAAACTGTTACAGTTAGCAACACCAGGAATGCATAGTAAGTTAATTTTGGACCCTGCTTGCCGCAGGTAACTAAAAAATCCAGTAACAAGTGAAGAATTAGGAAAATGTTGGTGAATTTAAATGAGCAGGGAACCTTACAAACCAGCAGAAGATCAAAAGACGAACGGAAATGCCCCAGAGACTCAAGAAGTTCCACTTCAATATGATTACTTGCTGCGGCAGCAATCAGACCCCACGGATTCACTGACTTCAGTCCACTCACGTGGCAGTAAAGCCTGTCAAACTTCAGTTCTCATTTATCTCTGTCAGCAGCACATATCCATCTCTCCCGGCCAGTTAACATTTGGATAGGTTGACTTCCCATTAATGAGCTCCAGGCCAGGAGGGTGACAGGTAACGTGTGGAAATCACTCAGATACATAGAGCTCATGGGGAGTTTCAGGGTTGGCGGTGGTGGCGAGGTCGTGATGCCACCACCTCACTTAAATCTGTCAGTTTGATTTAGCATGTTAATGTGTGGTGGAGATCTGATGTTTATCATAAAAGAACCCAGAACAAGCTGTCATCATTTAATTTGGTTACACAGAAATACATGAAGGGATGTTTGGTAGAATATTCAAGCTGCTTTATCCTGATTATGAAACTTGGAAAGTAATTGCTAAAAAAAGTTATTAGCATAACTTGTGCACAATGCCTTCTGAAGCCACATGATAGATTTATGTGATGAACAGTCAAAATTTTGAATAATTCAAGCTCTGTTGAAGCTCTCAGTTCTCATATTAAAACCTGCCATGTCACAATTGGTCACTTGACATGAGAATCAAGGGCATTTACTGTCAGACTTGACATGACATATCTAAATGTAATATTTCTGAAGGGACTGAAAGTGAATTAAGCATGATGTTGAATAGAAAGATTATTAGTGATTAATGAGTTTAATTTTGATCTGTTCCTCAAAACATGCTGTGGAATACAGGGTCCTATAGACTACTGGAGTGATACTTCTATGAATGTTTTTTGTACTTCTTGAAACTTGGCAGTGTAATTAACAAGTCGCATTCTGTATGGAAAAGAGCAGATTTTTATGTTTTATGCGAAAGCAGAGACATAATACGAGTTGAAATGATATGAGGGTGAATAAAAATGGCAGTTTTTTCTCTGAACCGTTCCATTAACTCTCGCATTCAGCAGACTGCGCTGAGTCACGGCTGTCACCAGCCATAATTAGAAAACGCAAGTGAGATTTAGAAAGCACTTTCTAAACATGTCAGCTTACTTTAAGTTTAATAAGGTCACTTTATTTAAACTGACTATAGCATGTTCTTCTCTCTTGGATTAGTTAAATCATCTCAGATATGCTTAACATAATTCTCCACCCAGTAAAATGACTCGCTTCTCTCAAGTTAGCACAAAGGTCAGTACTAATTTGCCTTTTAAAAATGATGATATTTAAATCTCGCTATTAGTACTCTTTGAACATGATATGTTATTTATAATTAGCTGTCAGGTTGTGTAAGTATTAGCTCAGCCTTGGTTTTGGTCACAGAAACTGTTCTGGTTCCAGAATGTGCTTACAGGAAACTGACACTGGCTTTAATTAGCACTTGTTTGGTGGATATAAGCAAAACTCCCACAATGCTTTGCCTGACACCCACTTTATTATGACGCAGAGTTTCTGCGAGCAATATCATCATTGAAGAACTGAAGGCCAAGAATTTGGTGTAAATACTGCAAATTGATTTGCGTTTATAGCAAAAATGTAAGTTCATGTCAGTGTCAGAGTTCGTGTCAGCCTTTTGATGATGACAACCATTTTCTGCACTAAATAAGAAATATTTTGTATCTTAATTAAATTGGGGAAAACTTTCCCTTGCAAAAAATGATTAATTTTTGTTTGCATTTGTCATGTCATCATTTAGTTCACATCACATTTTAGTTCATTTTCAGCTTTTTGTGGTGCTTGAAGTTTGACATTGATCTGTGGTCTCATATTCTCAGATAAAAGAAAGCAAAATCATGCATACAGATGTTTTTTAAAATGCGATGTCAGATGTTTGTCCTTACCATCAAATGCACACAACAAAAACCACAACAATACTTAATAGCCGCATATTACAGATAATTCAATCAAAGTTAACCACACGCGGCACGTAACTCAATAGGGGCAACAAACACAACAACAACAGTGACAATAACCCAATAAAAAGTTACTTGACAGATTTATTTATACAGAGGCATGCTGGGAATTAGACATCAAACACACATCTGCTTATGGCCAATGAAAATGATTTATCCAGTTTTAACAAATAGATTAACATTTTATTTTACAATTGTTTGCACACTTTCTGAGATGTTTCAATTGTTACATCAGCGTTTTTATACTAAAGATCTATTTTTAAATATGTATTGGTTGATTTTTTTGTAAAAATAAAAAAACTGATGTACTTGCACTGAGCACTAAGAATTAATGTTTTATAAACTATTGGTGCTTGTTCATATTGAGATATTGAAGTTTGTCCAAATTGTGTAATTTACACTACATTTTCACATAGCATTTGATGGCTAATTCAATTACAAATGTAATTCATATACAGTAACGCTTACATTTAACCACAAGCACAGATACCAACCAATAAAATCTAGTTCCTTTCAACTTTCAACCAAAAATCCTACTGCACTCGTCACAGTACACCATCATTCAGATGTGTTGACTGCATGATAAACTACTATATTAAACTCAACATGAGGTAAGAGTAGCTATTGAAGTGTGTGCTTCCGATGAGCCCAGTGACCCAGCTGTTGTGCTACAGTGAGATTGGCATGCTGAGCAGGCAGATTCTCATCTCCATTAGAACGTGCACTGAAGCCTCAGCATGAGAAATGGTTTGGGTAGGGGGAGAACGCCTAGCTTTCATGTGTGGAGAACACTTATCAAACCTGGGCCAGCTGCTTTCATCACTGCACGAATGCCATGCCTGGAGGGTCCGACTGGACAAATCACTAGGAAGTCTCGGCCATTCGTCCACTGTTGCCCTTCTTCTTGGGGTATTTCCATCATCATCGCCACCAGCAGTGATTGGACGAAGGACTGCTGGTGCTTTGAACCAACGTTTCTCATCTGGGTTTGCTTCAGGAAACTGATTTAACTTTGGGCTTCATACGGTGACCCAGCACGGTAGCAAATGATTGGCTATCAAGCAAAAGTAAACAAAAACATTCTTGAGATGAGATAAAGATGAGATGAATTTGCCTCAAAATATTGTTAGATTTGAGTTGGATTTGATTGAATGGATGGCCTTTGACACCAATAGGAAATATTTTCTCCTCTGTTTTAAGAATGAATAGGTCTGTTCTTAACTTAACTGTGCACAGGTCTGCACAGCTAAAAACAAATAACTAACTGTAGAGTAACTGTGGAATAAAAATAACGTTTTTATTTAGGTAAGGTTTGCACAAAATTACAATTTCTGTTATTTGTACGAAGCATGTGTAAATTCCAACATTTCTAACTTGATAAATGTTTTATGTAGCATTAAAAACATAATTCAGTTTTTATTTTTAATGATCAGTATTTATGTATTTAGAAAGACAGACATATAAACTAACATAATTACAACTTAAGTCAAAATTTAGTTATCTATTATTCAGCAGGGACTAACACTTTGGTCCAGACACCTAATGTTCAATATTAATTCAACAGATATGTCAAAATTGTGTTGTTGTATTTGCCTGTATGTTATGGAAAGATTTCCTCTCAGCGGTGTTTTGTCTTAAATAAACTCTTCATCTTTCCTTTTTGATGTCATTCAATGACATTGCAATCATTGAAGTAGTAAATCGAATTCCCATCTCTTATTAAGGCCAATGATTAAGGGCTAGACACCCATGTGGGGGCAACTTGATTTCATAGCAGCCGTCATGCATTAGCGCCATTAGATTAGTAGAGGTCTGTATGTTCTTGTCTCTTAGTATTATTAACTACACAATAATAAACAGAACACACTAAGTACTCAAATACACTTTACTGACTCTCTGTGTGAATTGTAGAAAGTATTCTAATGTAAATTCACCAATGAGTTGAGACAATTGACTTGCCAGAAATATGTATTACCAACCATTTATTAAACATGGCAATTATTTGTTATAGGCATTGTATTTGTATTAGTGGCAAACCTCACAGGTCATTGTTTTACCTGCAGCATTATTTACAAGATTCAAAGCAATGGCAGCTGACACAATATATCAGCACATTTAGTTTTAAAGAAATAAACTTCCTAGCATCCTAGATAAACCTCTGATGGCAAATTCCACTTAAGCAAAATCCTGCCAATACTGACTTATACCAGCCTAAGTTGATTTTTTGGTCTTAGCTGGTTTAAGCCGGTTTAGCTCTCCCAGGCTGGTCAAGCTAGTGTTCAGTTGATTCCCTTTGACTTTGATCATGAGTGCCTATCAAACTAAACCTTCTATTACATTAAAAACAGTGCTTCTGAAAAGCCCTATTTATTCCCCAAAGCCCATTAATATGCCCAAATAAAGGTATTAAAAAGCATAAGCTTTGTAGCGCCATGCTAATGTCCCAACAGAGGCGTTTTTGTAGGTAGCAATTACAATATATTTCAACTGTTTTGTCTGTTTTAAAATGAAGTCTCTCTAAATTCCCTTTAAACAGCCTTAGACAAAAGCTGCTTCTATTTTACTTATGACTATTATCTCTCCCCCAGACTGTTTTATTAACACATAGTTTAGAATTGATCGTTTTGCTTCCCTTTTTCTCACCATATCATGCTCAAATCCATACTTTGGGTCTGTTTTTTTTTATCTTTTTTTGATGAATATATTACCATAAATTTAGTCAAATCCACACATGGATGTCGCATCTAATGAGGCCACATTACCATTTCAGACAGAGCAGGCGCAGGTTTTATCTTCTCTTCGTAAAGACACGCTCCTACAAAGAGAATGGCAGAAGCGAGCAGTGCCGAGGTTCTGTCAGTCTCAATAAAGCTTGATGGTGTTCCCTTTGCCAACTGTCAGTCTTACGAGCTGAGGCCAGAGTCTGTGTTTTCATCAGCCGACTACTTTGGGCTGGTGAGCCATGGCTAGCTGACTTAGCATGCAGGTGGCGGTGCTCAGGGCTGAAGTATGATGGAAACAGCAGGTTTGAAGTGACCCGGGTCATAAAACACAGGCTGAATCATCTAACTATGAATAAACTAAAGCAAATTTCTCATCCCAGGTTAAGGTCGTTTTGGTTCAGGGCCATTTTTACACTGTCCACAGGGTCAACAGACTGTCTGTCAAATCAACAGAGTTTAATGAACATGCCCTTTAGACTGTGGCTCACAGCCCAGATAACAAGGAGCATTTTTAGAATGCTGGCTAATGCTCTCTCACAGTTATACAAATCGCTTTTGCTGTAACGTTAGCAGAACGTTTTTAAAGTTATTTCATATTTATCAAAAATGCTAAGTTAGTGAGACATTTTAACACTGTTACAGAAATGAAAATGTTTAAATAATGTTCTTTAAAACATTAAATTATGTTAATACAACATGTTAAAAAATTAAAATTCCAAAAAAAAAATAATTACAATTTTTACTTTTTTTAATGTTTTTGTTACTAGAAAAATGTGGAAACCTTAATACATAACTTTAAACAAACCTTATACAACCTAAAATTGTTAGCTATGAAAACATCATCACCATTTTGTTCCTGAAAGCCCCTTCTCAGAGGACTAATGCTACAATGCACCAGTGAGATAACCAGTGTCAACCATATGCGTAATTTAAAAGACTTGCAATATTTCACGCTTCCACAGATGGCAGGCAGATGGAGGCGTAGATCAATGAGGTCTGTGACTGGTCTCAGATCAGAGAGTATTGAAAAATAGGACACCTGCGCGGGTCTCATTGTTTTCACCCACAGATTAAGATATTTTACACTTTATCACCTTTTAAATTATGTGCAGAGTCATAAAAGCCTCTTTGTTTCTGAAATCTCAACAGAACAAAGATGCCAATGATAGAAGAAAGTTCTTCCTGTGAGATTTCGTTTGTAAAACCCCTTAGCTTTTGAAAGACCTAGTGTGTGTGTGTGTGTGTGTGTGTGTGTGTGTGTGTG